>CAUYQV010071849.1:0-24878 GCA_963574575.1 Galagoides demidoff | reverse complement strand
GTTATGCTTACAACATATGGTAGTCTATTGTGTGCAATGGCATTATATCTAAAAAATGCAGATACCTTAATTTAAAAATACATTTTTGCTAAAAAATGCTAAAGACCTTTTTTTTTCTGGTGGAGGATCTTGTTTTAATGTCGGTGGCTGCTAACTGATTAGAGTGATGATTGCTGGAGCCTGAAGTGGCTGTGGTAATTTCTAAAATAAGACAACAATTAAGTTTGCCACACTAATTGACTTTTCTTTTTTTTGAGACAGAGCCTCAAGCTATCCCCCTGGGTAGAGTGCCATGGCATCACAGCTCATAGCAACCTCCAACTCCTGGGCTCAAGCGAGTCTCCTGCCTCCACCTCCCAAGTAGCGGGGACCACAGGTGCCCGCCACAATGCCCGGCCATTTTTTGGTTGCAGCCATCATTGTTGTTTGGCGGGCCCGGGCTGGGGATTCGAACCCTCCACCTTAGGTATATGTGGCTGGCACCTTAGCTGATTGAGCCACAGGTGCCAAGCCTAATTGACTTTTCTTTAGTGAAGGATTTCTCTGTAGCATGCAGTACTGGTTAATAGCATTTTACTCACAATAGAACTTTGAAAATGTTTGAGAGGAGTCAATCCTCTCAAACCCCACCTTTGCTTAATTTATCAGCTAAATTTATATAATATTCTAAATCTTTAGTTGCCAGTTTGAAATATTCACAGCATCTTCATAAGAATAGATCTTATTTTAAGAAACAATTTTATTTGCTCATCCATAAGAAGCAGTTTCTCATTAATTCAAGCGTAATCATGAAATTGTAGAAATTCAATCAAATCTTCAGATTCCACTGATAATTTAGTTTTCTTGGTGTTTTCACCACATATGTAGTTACTTTCTCACTGAAGTCTTGAACCCCTCAGTCATCCATGAGGGTAGGAGCCAACTTCTCCCAAATATCTTTTAAGTGTTTACATTTTGACTTCTATGATTCACAAGTGTTCTTAATGACATAAAGAATGATAAATTATTTCCAGAAAGTTTTCAATTTACTTTGCCTGGATTCACTTGAAGAATCATGATTTATGCCCGCTATAGTCTTACAAAGTGTATTTCATAAATAATAAAATTCGAAAATCAAAATTGCTAATTGACCTGAGGGCTGCATAATGGATATTAGTTAACAAGTAGGAAAACAACATTAATCTCCTTGTGTATCTCCATCAGAGCTCTTCATTACTAGATGCATTGCTAATGAGCAGTAACATTCTGAAAGAAATCTTTTTATTTGAGCAGTAGGCCTCAATAGTGGGCCTAAAATATTCAATAAACCATGCTGTGAACAGATGTACTATCATTCAGACGTTGTTGTTCCATTTATAGAGCACAGGTGGAGAGGTAGAATTGACTTAGCATAATTTTTAAGGGCCCTGGATTTTTTTAAATGGTAAATGAGCATTGGTTTCTACTTAAAGACATCAGCTGCATTAGCCCCCAACGAAAGAGTCAGGCTGTCCTTTGAATCTTTAAAGCCAGGCTTTACCGTCTCTTTAGCCATGAAGTTCCTAGAAGACAGGTTCTTCCAATATAAAGGCTCTTTTGACTATATTAAAAATATGTTGTTTAACTCCAACCAAGTGAATACAAACACTGTAAAGTTTCCTGTTTTTATGGCTAAGTAGTATTCCATGGTATACATATATTTCAGTTTGTTAACCTATTCATACGTTCATGGGCATTTGGGTTGATCCCACATCTTGGCAATTGTGAATTGAGCTGCAATGAACACTCTAGTGCAAATGTCCTTATTGTGAAATGTTTTTTTTTTTCTTCTGGGTAGATGCCTAGTAATGGGATTGCAAACCAAATAGAAGGTTTACTTTTAGCTCTTTGAGGATTCTCCATACTTCTTTCAATAGAATCTTTATTAGTTTGCAATCCCACCAGGAGTGTAAAAATGTTCCCTTTTCTCCACATCCTCACCAGGATACAATAGATAAACAACTACCCCCCCCCAATATGTGAGAAAAACATAATTAAATTCAAGTGGGAAGAAGAGGACAGGAAGGGGAGGATTGGTGAACTCTCACTTAAGGGGCACAATGTATACAGAACACCCCCTGGATGAAGGGCTGAACCACAACTTGAACTTTACCTAACAAATGCAAACAATGTAACCTAATCGTTTATACCCTCATATTAATCTAAAAAAATCTATTGTTCAGTTTAGCCACCTTCTTAATAACTTAATAACATCTTCTACTTCAGCTCTTGCTGCTTCACCTGACATTTATTTTTTGGGGGTGAAGATGGCTTTTTATTTAAACCTTGTGAATCAACCTCTGCCAACTTTGTGGTTTTTAGCTGCACTTTACTCATCTCTTTCAGCCTTCACAGAATTAAAGATAGTTAGGGGCCTCGTGCTGGATTAGGCTTTGGCTTAAGGGTTGTAGTTGGTTTGATCTTCTATGCAGACACTAAAATTTTCTCCATTTCAGGAATGAGGCTATTTCACTCTATCAATCATTTGTTCACTTCTACAACACTTTTAATCTCCTTTAGGAACTTTCCTTTATCATTCACAAGTTGGTGCAAGAGTCTTATGGTCTGTCTGGGCTTTCCACATGCCAACCTTGCCAACCTTAATTTTTTTCTAGTTTGATTTAAAGTAAAAGCTTTTCAACTCTTTCTTTCCATTAAATCCATGGAGGCCATTATAGGTTTATTAATTAGCCTAATTTCAGTATTCTTATTTCTCAGGGAATGAAAAGGCCTAAGGACATGGAATAAGATGAAAGAATGGCTGGTCGGTGCTGTCAGAGCACAGAGGGCACTATCAATTAAATTCATTGTCATTTGGGTGTAGTTTGTGGCATTGCCCCCAAATTTCAGAGGTACAAGGATAACATCAAAGATCACTAGTTACAGATCACCATAACAAATATAATACCGAAAAATTTGAAATTTTATATGAATTACCAAAGTCTGACACAAAGATAACAAAGTGAGCACATGTCATGAAAAAAATAGTGCCAATAGACTTCCTCAAAGACTTTTAATTATTTGAATATTTGTTTTTCCCTTCCTGTCATGAACCCCTATGATTATTTGTATATTTTTGGGTCACTGCCATTTGTTCTTTCTCATAGTGCAGATGTTTTTCTTACTTTTCCTGTGTTAGTTCCTTTGTTGATGATGTCCAATACAGATAAACTGGCAAACCACCATACAATATTGGTCATTGTAAATATAGGGACAGAAATTCCTTGAGGGTCCTTGAGGACCAAAAGGTCCTCGAAAATGAAGATATGCTGATTATGTATAGGTTTTGGCACTTTATACCATTTGATACATTGATTTTTTAATTATAGATAGTAATCAAGTAGAAAAGCGGGGTTGTTCTCCAGAGTTCTGGGGAATATTCTAAAGAGCACACTATCTCTAGGATCCAAACAAATAAAGGCCTACGGACCAGATAGTTTGGAGAAAGGCATTGTTAACCACAAAGTAATTTCCCGTATTCAAATTAATCTGGAATTTTAAAATGAACCTGTAATTTTGTTGAAATGCAGGAAATGTAAACAAACAAAAATGCAAATGCATCAACTACTCTTTATGCATCATCCAATTTTTGAACTGTTTTCAGAGGACAAGAAGCAATTTCATTCAATTTCATTCTACGTGCTCACATAGAGTGAGCTTAGTGTCTTAGAGGACCCACTGGTACAAAATGAGTAAAAACGACTTAAGGAATAAATTTAATAAATTAAAACTGACTATGTGCCTAGTACTTATCAATCTGGGAATTTTACATTTCTTGGAAAATAATTCACAGTAGAGAGTTATTTATGAGCTCTTTTCTTGGAGCTATCATAAAATACTGTCCAATATATATTTATGAGGGGATTGAAGAGAAATGTACAAAAAAGATAAAATGTCCCACAAAGTTTAAATATGTTTTGCAGATATAGAAAGGGATTTTTACCATTGATCAATCTATTGATATGGCTGATACATAACTCTTTGGAGACTAGCTCATTTTTCTCATAATAACCTAGGGCCTCATAATCTTGTTCCCTTCTTTTTTGGTATTAATGAAGCAGAATATTGGATTGGGGAATTATGTGTCCCAGAAAAGACAAACTTACCATACTTATAAAGTTTGAAACTAAAGAAGTCATGTACAGACATCACTTGAGAATGTTACTGCAAAGCATTAGTCATGATGGCTGGGGATACATTTTCTCAAAGAGATGTGGTGAGTGAGGGAAAGGCTTCTGGAGTGGAACTAGCACTTGTGAGCTCACATGAGCCAGAGCTGAATTGCAAGATCAGAAGAGACGAAGCCAGATGGGATGCTTAGAACCATCTTATCCTAAATATCAGAGGAGTACAAAACAGTGTGATAATAAGACATAAGTATTTTTCAAATTTTATTTAAAATTATCTCAGTATTCACAAATATATATAGAATTCCCATTTAACCTGCTTCTGAATCATATAATATTTTCTTTATAATCCCTCAGATTAGTCAGCATTCATTCAGAAAAGCAGACTGTGTGTGTGTATAAAACATATATACGCACATGTGTGTATGGTGTATGTGTGTATATATGGTGCATGTAAATATATACGTGTGTGTGTGATTTGTTGTAAAGATTTCATAATAATATTGACTGGCTATGCAGCCTTTTTATGGCCATCTTGTTTCTAATGCTGGACTTTCAAACTAGTTATAGGCCTGGCCATTGCTTTGTACCAACAACATGAACCACAGATAAGCAAAAATGTCTATAAGCTCCAAAAAGTCTGCTGCTTCACATCTGCCCTCCAAATCCCTGTAAGGATTTGTCCAGAGGCTCACTGTACCTCGAAGCAGGCATGGAAGGGAAGTTGGATTCAGCCTAGCTGAGTTGGCCTATTAGAAAGCCATCACACTTTTTTATTTTAAATAAGTTTATTGTAGAAAAGAACATTGCTAATAATTCAAAGTAAACAAAAAATTCTTAAAATAGAATCCCCCTCTAAATTATAAGCAAGAGAAAACCTAACCTTAGAACCAAGAAGGCCTATATTGAATTACATTAAATACCATGAGTGTGAAGGCTGTATTTTCCAAATTTTACCTGTTAATAAGGCTGGCTTCGTGTGTTTATAACCATGGCAGTCATACAGGGTTTGAGAATATTATGAGAAAAACACACACACACACACACACATCAAAAGAAGATGTGCAAAGAGACAATCCACTCTCAGAAGGACCCTGAGCTTTTAGTTTGTTGCTCCACAGTCATGGTTATGCAATACTTAACAACTGTATCTTTGAATTTGTGTTTTATAAGTAAAATCTGATGAGACAAAAGAGCATGTGCCAGGGTCCTGAGTCCCCACAGGATGGGTTCTCAATCACCTTCCACACCAAGTGGAAGCCAGGGCTTGGTTATGGGAAAGGCTAGAATCACAGTGTGGGGTACTTGGTGCCTGTCAGAGTCTGTGTTAACCTGGCAAATATTCCCATACCCGAGGGTGTGTAACATTAAACGAGTATATAAAAATTCTGTATTTTAAGTATGTGTATATTTCATAGTTCATTACTATATAAAAGTGAATAAATAAAAGTAAACATAAAAAATAGCATGACAAGTTAGGAGAGAAATTGTGGCAAAAATGAGAAAGTTTTCTTCCTGATTTTGGAACAGGGTGTCCTGAATGGTTTTTGTCAATGAACCTCTTGAATTACCTATAACCCTGCTTCTTCAAAATACTCTTAGTATGTGAAGACTTTTATATTGAAGAAAATGTTAATTACCATCTAAATGTTACAATGATTTTAGCATTTTTAGATGTGATCTTGTGTAAAAACACATTTGATTTCAGTCTACAGACTTATAATCTGATGCTTTTTCATATATGCACACAATTCATTTGTCTAAATTTTTATTCTCTTTTGCATTACTAGATGATACCATTTAAGTGGTACATATTCTTTTTTGCTATTTATTTTTTTTCTGGGTATATGCACATATATATTCCCATATCTTCTGTGTTTCTTAGAAATGATAACTATTAGTGAACACACGCACACTCTTTCTCCATCTTTCTTTTATAAAGAAGACGCTTCTATTCAGGCACCTTTCTATGTGCCTGCCAGCACAGATGCTCTGAGTTCTTCGAGGAAATGTTGAGTAATAATTTAATGCCTCTCTTAGTGGCAGGGTTCTTTGGCTATGAGTTTATCTCTGTGAGTAAGATGGACCAAACTGCTCATTTCCTTCAACATGTTCTGACCCCTCATTTGTAACTTCCTGGCCCCTCAAATTTTAAAGTTGGAGTTTTCTCTGAGTGCTGTCCTTTAGACTTTGAAACTCTAGACTAAAGAGCATAAAATACTTCTTAAAGACTATTAGACCATTACCTTCATCGCTTAGAGAAGGGTTGGATGAGCATCAAGGAACATGGTTTATGGAGCAATCTTCCACTCTCGGGGAAATGGGACAAGATGGTTAAGATGGCCTGCTATTCTGGTCATTTTTGCAACTTAACTTGGCTTCAATAAGTGTTTGATTTGGATTTACTACCAAGGCACTGGCCAGGAAAATGAAAAGTTGGCACCTATGATATGATTAAGACCTTTCATTATCCTCACTGGGAAGCAAAAGGACCCTGTATGTTATGAAAAAAAACCACATAGACAATTTTTTGAATACTCTTTGTTCCAAGGCTTGACTGATTTAATATTTGAGATGAAGTCAGGATACAAGACACTATTCAAAACATGCAGAGAAAAAAGACAGACTTCTTGTCATTTAGGAGTTTACAGCCTAGTGAAACAAGATTTATAATATAAGGTACTCCCTGTACAGATTTTAAAAAAAATTCGTTCTATTAGAAGATGAAGGACATGAAATAGAAAAATGAATTATTGAAATATTCTGCGTGATTGCCTCCTGCTCTCCCACTCCCCTGCACTGGGAAAGAAGAAGAAACCTTTTTGATTCTCCTGCCACTAACTCCTCTGGTAGTGGCCTCTGGTAAGTAACCATGGCCTCTGATAGTTTTGAGTTTCCTTTTATTCAGTGCAGGAAAAAACACACACACACACACACACATTAAAAGAAGATGTGCAAAGAGACAGAGAGGGAACGCAGTCATGGATCAGAGTTGCAAAAACAAATAAACTGTATTTATATTTTAAAGAAAATATTACTTAAAAATATTAGTTATATTGGTATAATACATGTCACATATTAACAATAAGTGTGATGTACTCCTGGGACTTAGGAACTGGTCTTTTTTGGAATAAAAGAAAGAAATATCTCCTTATTTTATTCTGAATTTTACCTTTAGGTCTTTATATTTTTAACTCTTAGATGTAATATTAACAACTTTTTATTTTATTTTATGTTTTTTCAACCCTTGTGGTACCTAATATGTCATCTACACACAGTAGAGTGTTCACTTGGTCTGGTTATCTGTGTGATATAACAAACCACTCCAAACTCAGTAATGTAAAGCAATAACTATTCTATCTCTATATGTACCTATTCAGCATCCAGGAATTTGGACAAAGCCTAGAGGGGATGGCTTCTCTCTGCTGCCTGCTGTTTGGGTCCTCATCTGAAGGAAGATTCTAATGACTGGGAGTGACTGGAGTTGCTAAGAGTTGAAATTATTGGAGGTGTCCACATAAGATGTCTGGAATTAAAACTAAGATGACTCAAATTATGGACTTAGCTTTACCTATTGCCCTGATGCCCTAATGATCCCTTCATGTGCCTTTGACTTCTCACAGTTGGGCAAATATGAAAGGAATCATTCTGAGATTGAGTGCTGTAATGGCCAAGATGTCCTGTGACGTTCATGGCTTTTGAGGCCTACTTTCAGAAGACATGCAGTGTCCCTGCCACTGAATTCTACTGGTTACAAATGAACCAATAATGAAAATCCATATGGAAGAAGAAGGGAATTAGATCCTTCCTGTTTTTTTGTCTTTCTTTTTTTTTTAATTAAATGATAACTATGTACATTAATGCAATTCTGGAGTGCAGTGTGGTGTTTTTATATATAATTTGAAATACTTTCATCAAACTGGTTAACATAGCCTTCATGTCATTTTCTTAGTTATTGTGTTAAGACAATCATATTCTACTCTTAGAAAGATTCACTTTTACCCTTGTAAGATAAACCACAGAAGTGATCCCTCCAATTACCTTCCTTCCACCCATTCCCCCCCACCATATACTTAGGCTGTTATTAGGTTATAGATTTCATATGAAAGCTATAAATTAATTTCATAATAGGGCTGTGTACATTGGATACTTTTTCTTCCTTTCCTGTGATACTTTGCTAAAAAGAACACTTTCCAGCTCCATTCATGTGAACATGAAGAACGTAAAATATCCATCTTTCTTTATGGCTGCATAGTATTCCATGGTGTACATATACCACAGTTTGTTGATCCATTCGTGGATCAATGGGCACTTGGGCTTCTTCCATGACCTGGCAATTATGAATTTGGCTGCAATAAACATTCTGATACAAATTTTTGTTGTAATATGATTTTTGGTCTTCTGGGTATATACCTAATAAAGGAATTGCTGGGCAACCAGAAGAAGCCACTGACCGAACAGTTCTGATAAATTCTCCAAACAGGGTAAATTCAGCATGGGAAAGAATCAGCAGAAAAACTCTGGCAACTTGAATAAGGAGAGTAGATCAACTCCCACAAGGAAAAATGCGGCAGATGCAAATGAAGACCCCATCCATAAACAGATGGCTGAGATGTCAGAAGTCCAGTTCAGAATGTGGATAACAAGTAAGAATAACAGAATGGAAGAAAGGAAGGAATTAGAAGTTCAAGAAATAGATCCTTCCTGTTAATGAGAGAATAATAAAGTCAACTGGAGAATGGGGACTGGAAGATACTGTTTAAATCACTTTTATAGAATACTGTCTATAATAATGTAGGATAAATAGTTGGAAAGCTAATCTAATTGAGTCTTCAAGCAAAGAGGATAATGTGTTCCAAGCATCCATAATGCTTTCACATAAAGGTCTGACAAGTTCACCAAGAGGTCTGACAAATTCACAAACTCGGCAATTTGCCCTTACCTTGGCAGCACTGTACAAACAACATGATAAGTTTTCATAACCTAAGTATATCAGTGTCTCATGGCTGTGTTTGTGTCAATGTGTGGCAGTGTCTTATTGAATGGCATTCATTATTGTTTTTTGTGTGCTATCAGAAGAATGCTGGAGTTTGAATTAGAGAAACAAGCAAACATTCACAAATTTCTTGTTAAACTTGGAAAGAGTGGAAGTAAAATCAGGGACATGTTAGTCCAGGTTTATGGGGATAACGCCATGAAGAAAATGGCAGTGTACAATTGGATTAAACATTTTTCTGAAAGGGAAAGCATCACTCATGATGGAGGTCAGGGCAGCCAGTGACAAGCAAAAATGCTGAAAAGATCAGAAAAATTCTTCGAATTAAGCACCAAAATTTTTGGTTGACTATGAGAAGCATAGAAGACTGAATAAACATTGATAATAGAAATAGTAAAATCTTAATTTAAAACCTTGGCCACCAACTCATGTTTCTTGCATAACAACAATGTGCAAGCTCACATGATACTGTCTATGAGGAAGTTTTTAACCAGTAAATAGATAACTGAATTGGAACACTCCTAACTTACTTGATCTGGCCAACCCAATGACTTTTTTCTTTACCTAAAGATAAAGAAAATACTGACAAAAAGACATTGTGATGACATTCAGGATGTCAAGAGTAATACCATGACAGTTTGATGGCCATTCTAGAAAAAGTGCTCCAAAATAGCTTTGGAGGGTGGAGTAGGCACTATCATTGGTACTTCAAAGGTAATCATAGTGATATTCAGCAATGAGGCATGCAGCACCTTTTCTAGGATGAATTTGCAAACTTAATTGTCTGACTTGTAGATTTTGGATTAAACAGCCTCTATAATCACTTGGACTGATTGCTTAAAATATATTTACATACATATATATGCACACACACATATATATGTTTGAATACACACAAAAACATGTTCTACTGCTTCTGTGTCTCTGGAGAACTCTAATATGGTGGTGTTCTATGGGTTAGAGAGACTAGAATTGCAGCCTAGGTTAGACTGAGTAGGATTTTCTCTGGCCTTTTGGGATCTGGACTCTATTTTATCTCAGGCTATTCTTCTTGCCAGACTGTTATTTTTCTTGCTACTGCTTCCAAAATTGGAATAATATTTGACACAAATTAATATTAAACTTTGCTTAGTCACTTTCTGCCTAAAGAATTTAGGAAAATAATATTATACCTCTAGATAGTACTGGCAGTAGTTCCTATCTGGCTGAGTTTGTAGTAGGCTATGATTAAAAGTAACTTTTAGTATTGCCCTCCTCTGAAAAGCAAGTCAAATACATATTCTTGGGTCTTTTTCACACTTTTAAATATTCTATTAAGTATTTGAAGACTGGCTAGAGTATGAGATGATTACTTATGACACAGACATTTATAACAAGGCAAAGGATTTTCATTTAATCAGCATCTCAGCTCTGAGGTTACCTTCTAATTCTATAAGAAAATGTATTTTTTAATGTGTTCTGGCTGCTTGTCTGTCCTTTCTTTCTTTCTTTTTCTTTTCTTTTTTTCTTTTTTTTTTTTTTTTTGCAGTTTTTGGTGGTCAGGGCTGGTTTTGAACCCACCACCTCTGGTATATGGGGCCAGTACCCTATTCCTTTGAGCCACAGGTGCTGCCTTATCTGCAATTTCTTTAATTTCAATGTTGACAGTGTCATTAGCAGATTTTTAACAACAGGCAAATACACATACTGTGATTTTAAGATTTATTTTCCTGTTCTCTAGTTCTGATTCCTTCTGTTTCTTAATTTTTCTTTTGTTTATGGAAATATATATATATATATATATATGTGTGTGTATGTATAAAATACATAGACAGGAGAGCTTTAGCACGGTCCTATACCCACATTACCATCAGATATTAGCAATACGTCTAGACTTCTTATAGCTGAATTTTGTTGGTATGGTCTCAGAATCCTGTGCCATGAGCTGCTTCAGGGAGCCAACCCTAATTGATGAGAGTGTATATGAGAGATGATATCCATTTGCTGTCTCTGCTGTTGAGACTGTTTTCTTTCAACATTGGGAATGTCCATCTTTATTAGATCTTTGGAATTTGGAACAAATAGACATTAGATACTTATTTTAGTCTTGTTGGTAGTAATATACTTATTTTTCCAAGGATGAAAACATTTTTAAAAAGCTTAAATAACACCTGAGAAAATAATTTAGTATATGTAAGCAACAACTGTGGTGTTGCCTAGTGCTTCTTTCAGAGCTATAACATTATCCACAAAGATTATGGGCTTGTGGTGGTGCCAAGAAATTTTTGGTAAACATACAAACTGTAAAGTATGTATAGCAGCTTATGCTTCATAAGATGTTTTGTATTCTCTCTCTGCACTTTAATCTTTGAGCTATGTAGAAAGGTTTATGAATTCTGTATAGATGAAAACAAAGGATAACCCATTAAACACAAAAAGAAATTAAATAAATGAATGAAAATCTCTGCCAGATCCAAACTTCTCATGTGGTTTTCTTAGTTGCTATATCCCTTTCAAAAACAAGGATTTTCACTGGAGTAGTAGTGCATAGAACTGAAAGATTTTCCCCTATCTTTTGCTGTAATTCTCTTTATATTTTTATGGATGGTGTAAACAATTGCTGAAGTTTTTACACACAGCCTTCCATCTGCCAACAGTTCAAGCTGGCAGAATAGTTAGCCTTTCAGGGGTGTGAATGGAATTGATTTATACACATGACTGGATCTGTTCCAGTGTATTTTCCCAGCCAGGATCATCCTTGGATTTGTAAATGATCCATACTATGGGCTTTTACTGAAGTTGACTGGGTTACATACACCAGGCACTATTAGATGTACAAATTAAGAGTAGGTATCACATTAATCAATTTATGGCTGAAAGAAATGACTGTTACATTCTAAAGGGTGAATACTGAGTAATGATTAGTAAGAATTTAAGAGAAATACAGCTAAGCTTCACCTTGGAGATGGAAAACAAGGGATGCAATGAAATTATACTTTCCCAGAGCAGATTCAAAATTTGTGGGAAAAAGGAGGAGTAGGGAGTGGGCCATAAAAGAAGGTGCCTGTAAATAAAATCCACTCTCTTTTATGGGTGAGTAGTGCTCCATATACATACTACACTTTCTTTATACACTCACAAATTGATGGGCACTTAGGTTGATTTTTTATCTTGGCAGTTGTGAATTGTGCTGCCATAAACATTCAAATCCAGGTGTCTCTTTGATAAAATTACTATTTTTCTTTGGGTAGACATCCAGTAGTGGGATTGCTAGGCTGAATGGAAGATCTACTTTTAGCTCTTCGAGGACTCTCCATGCTGTTTTCCATAAAGGTTGTACTAATGTGCAATCCCAGCAGCAGTGTACAACACTTCTTTTTATCCCCTCTACATCCTTTAACATTTTTTATGGTGTGGTGCTGTTGGTGATTATTATTATTATTTTTTTTTGGCTTTTGTATGTCTAAAAATGTATTTATCAGCCAGGTATGGTGGCTCACCCCTGTAATCTTAACACTCTGGGAGGCCAAGGTGGGTGGATTGTTTAAGCGCCAGAGTTTGAGACTAGCCTGAGCAAAAGTGAGATTCCCATCTCTACTAAAAATAGAAAAATTAGCTAGGTATTGTGGCAGGCACCTGTGGCCCCAGGTACTCATGAGGTTGAGGCAAGAGGATTGCTTGAGCCTAGGAGTTTGATGTTGCTGTGTGCTATGATGTTGCCATGGCACTCAAGCCCTGGACAACCGAGTGAGACTTTGTTTCAAAAAAAAAAAAAAAAAGAAAGAAAGAAAGAAAGAAAAGAAAAGAAAAGAAAAAATAAAAAATTTTCAAAAAGTATTTATCTTCACTTTTCAAAAGATTTTTCCCCCAGTTATAGAATTCTAGGTTGACAGATTTTTTTTTCTCTCAGTACATTAAAAATGTTTACTATTTTACTTATTGTGTCCCATGAGAAATTTGCTGTCATCTTTAAATTTATTCTTCTATAAGCAAGGTATGTTCTTCTTCAGAAAATTAAAAGATTTTAAAACACTGAAAAAAATTACAGTCGCCAAAAATGAAAAATCATTTATAAGCAATGTCTCTATGGAGATATCACAATAAAGTTATAGGAACATTTTAAATATTATTTAAACTCATAATATGATATATTTTAAAATTTACTTCTTTATTTGAATTAAATTAAATAATATATGGTCCCACTGAATATTGTAAGTTTTCTATTATACAAACACATCATAACAACTACAAACTGAGAAACAGATTCTAGCTGACCTTGGGCAAAGAGAGGACCACACAGCAGCCATCAAGGGTGAGATGAAGTCATAGTCTTTATCCCTGAATTTAAGTATATGGAACCAATAAACCAACAGATTCGTGGTCAAAACCAGAAACCCAGGCTACAAGCATGGGGTTAGTAGTTGTTGCCAGGGAAGCACAGGAAAGTAGGTGAAAGATGGAAGAACAAAGGCTGAAACCTCAGATAGCATTTCTGTAGCTAATTAATGAGGCTGTGTACTCTTGAGTACAAACCAGGGAGTGAGCTTCATTCTCCCACCCACAGTCTTCATGTCTGGCTTTTGTTCAAAGCTTCTTGCCAGCCATTCTGTCTCCTACTTCTCCAGCTGGGTCAACAATCCACCTTCTTCCTCTCCTCTGTCTTCTTCCCCTGCTGGCAGTGCTGTTCTGCACGCTTCTTTCTCACTTCCTTCATCCATCTTTAAAACATCTCCGTATTTTTGAAAATTTCTGCATATTTCACGTCTTCTGTCTGTTTTAATCTTGGACAGTTGTATATCTTTCCTCAGTGTTCTGTTAACACTATTGTTGCATGGATCATATGACATTGCAATTACTTATTTGTGTGTCTGTTTCCTCTTTTATCTGTGTGTTCCTAAAAAGCAAATATATTGTTTTATTCATACTGAAATTACAGGCACCTGGCACACGATAGGGATTTATTGACAGATTATTGAGTAGAAATTGTATTATGTTCTAATAACTTTTTCCCGCATCTAGAAAACAAATTGTGAATTCCTTACAGGATTTTGAAGCTAAGAAGAAAAACAAAAATTCTTACCTCAAGTGTAACGTTTCCGACTTGCCCCTAAGAGGAAAAAAAACATTAAAAATCTTTAAAAATGCTAACATTGTACATAATACTGTCAAAAACAAAGTGAGTTATAATAATCTTACCTTATTATTATTATTATTATTATTTGCAGTTTTTGGCCAGGGGCTGGGTTTGAATCCACCACCTCCAGCATATGGGGCCGGCATCCTACTCCTTTGAGCCATAGGTGCCGCCCTATAATCCTACTTTTTTTAAAGTTTTTTTTTACATTACTTCCTAGAACTGGAAAATATGTATCCTTATTTTCTAAGTAGCATATCACAAATATTCCTCCAGACATTGACATTATACAAAATTAGCAAGTGCAGTGATTTCATAATGTCACATGTATTCTTCTGGATTAAAATAAATGGAAACTGAACATCTCCTTCATTGGTCACCAATACTAAACAATGTTTTTCTTCTCTTGGTTTTATTTTACCAAATACTTTTACATGAAACAGAGGAAACACCAAAGGAGAACTGTGTCCATATAGACAACTATTACCTGTAGACCTAAACATTGTTTTAAATTTTCTAAACAAAGATTCGGATATCAAATTTTCAGCATGTTTAAATGGTGCTAAATAACAAACAACAAAATGTTTTTGACCATAAGGTTATAATATGATCGTGGAAAAAAACTGAATATCTTATGAATGTCTTGCCAAAATTAAAATCCTCATGTACGTAGTTATGTATACATACTCAACTTCTTTATCTGACCTTGCTCCTTCCAGGATTCACTTGTTACAGAATGTCAGTCACTAATGAGGCCTAAAGTAATTGAGGCTGATTGAGCTGGCAAGATGCTGCCTAATTAGAATGATAAATGGAACTGGCTGATCAAGAATGGGGAAATGAAAGGCACCGAGTGCATTAAGCAAGGTCGTTTTGTCAAGGAGGACCACTTATTCGACCCTCCCCTAGTAATGACCGTCCTTCATGCCATTTGAGCCCAACACTATATTACATATAAGAGCATCTTGTGTGGAACTTTCTGACTCTGTTATCTTAGGCAAAGTATGGTAAGGGTTCCATGACTGCCTGGGTAAGCCATTCAATATAAACACCAAAAGTAAATACTTTGAGCTTTTAATGATGTATTATTACTTTAAACAAATACAAGTTACCTTGAAATTTGTCTGGTATGTCCATTGAACAATTTCATATGTTTGAAGGACATAGGCAAAATTTTGTAATAGTGATGTAGAATCCGGACCTAACTTTTTTTTTTTTTTTGCAGTTTTTGGCTGAGGCTGGGTTTGAACCCACCACCTCCAGCATGTGGGGCCAGCGTCCTACTCCTTTGAGCCATAGGCACCACTCTGAACTAACTCTTTTATTTCTTAAATATACCTGTTAGGATTGTTTACATGATTAATTTGGCACTTTTTTGTTTTGTGTAAACAAAACATCGACTTTATTATTTAAGTTGATGTAGATGTAAATTTATAAAGATACATTCATAAATATTTTCATGGCAATGTAATTTCACTGAATTTGTTTAGTGATGCCTTGTTTGTTTGCCATTATCTGGAAATAAGTGTGCTGCTGAAAGCTGTAACTTTTCCTACCAAGCCATAGTTAAACGATTTTTAGTAGAAATAGCTCTAAAATGCACAATACATCAGTAAGAGCACCCACCCCCAAATTTCCTGGAACATAGTTCTCAATGGCACATGCCTACCTCCTAGGATAGCTAATACTCCTAACGCTCGGCCTCATTTACTCTTAGCGTCTGAGAATGCGTTCTTCGGTTTCTCAGAACGTCTGCCAATGCTTAAGATAAGTAAAAGTCTTTGACCTCAAATCCATTATCCTACTTTGGGAAAAGAATCCAAAATGAAGTTCAGATGTGGCATATTTAAAAAGTAGATAATTATGAATTTTGGGAAAAAATAGTTAATAGAATATAACATGAAAGTGATATAACAGTGAAAGAATTCAGTATATGGCATTTGGAAATAGAAATGATCCCATGCCACTAAAAGCTCATTTATTAGCATGTCTGTCACTTCTTTTAGTGGTTAAATAAACAAAACATTTTTTTTCCCTGGTTCAGCTTTCTTAGATGTCCTTTTCCTGGACCTTTCTAGCTCTGGAGTCTTTCTTAAGGAGTCACTTACAGGTATAACCTTTCAAGATCCACCCATATAAATACTTCAGGTCTCTGGTTTTTCTTCTTGTTGGACTTCCCGTGTTGCTCTTTGGAGGGGATGGTTGACAGTAAGGCCTGACTTCCAAGAGTGTTCCTGCCCTTTACTAGTCATGTGGTCTGGGACAAGTTTCCTAAACTCCATCAAATGGGCATATTCATGTTCACCTCACAGGCTTGTTTTGAAAATTAAAGGATAACGTACATTTTTTAAAAAAGCTTAACATAGAGGCTGACGCCTGTAAAGCCCTCTGTAAGTGGTAGGTAATACCCACATGCTTCGTGGATGCACACAGGGAATTAATAAAACTTTTTATTTCTGTCTTACCAGCCCCTCCCCGCTCTGCAGATCCCATCATCCTGCCACAGACTGGCATCTTTCTCTCTTCTACATTTTTTTTTCCTGGCAAAGAGTCACTTCCCATCTCTGTCCTTTTGGCGACTCTCCCTTCCCCATCAAGCAGCAGCCCGACCACCTCTCCTCCCAGCTGTCAAACTGCCTCTCCTTCCTCCACTGACTGTCCTCTGTCATGCTGCCAATTCTTTTCCCCCTGACACAGGGCATGACTGAAACTGTCACTCATTTCTTTTAGACTCACTTGCATCCATTTTATAAATGTATCAGACAGTCCCTGCTTATGAAACAGAATACACTGAATGGAACCTTTTCCTGATGACTCAGGGTCACGTCCATAAACACCAATTATTGTTCTGTCCTATACAGTGGCAAGAGCCATCAAAGTATATAGGTCGATTGTCCTTAAGCGACTTGGACTTCTAAAAATTGTCGTCAAGAAAAATACGACCGCTCCAGACAAAGGTGATTATGTCTTGTTGATTGATAACGAAATGTGTCTACATTGCTCACATGTAATACAATATAGTCTCTCTCTCTCTTTCCTTGTACTACAGTGATTTTTTTTTTTTTTGTTTCTTGTCACTGGAAAGAGTGGGGAAGAGTTTACGTCCAATGCTGATAGCCAGTGTGTTCATGTTCAGAGCACAAGTTCTTTTCCTGACTACAATGATCTTTCATCTCTCATGCAACCTCAAAATTACAATTCTAACATTTGAATGACTTCTTGTTCAATAGTTATTTTTGTATGTAATTTTATTGTCACTTGTCTCAAGCCCGTTTTTGAATTAAGTGAGACAAACAGTCTATGTAATTTAGAAATTTTATGAGTTACCTAAGATTACCACAGGATGGCTAAAACAACAGAAATGTGTCTCTCACAGCTCTGGAAGCTAGAAGTCTGAAGTGAAAGGTCAGCAGGGCCATGCTCTCTCTGAAGGAACTGAGGGTTGAGCTTTCCTTGTCTCCCCTAGCTTCTGATTATTGACAGCAATCTTTGCTGTTGTTTGACTTGTAGACCTGACTCTGAAATTCTTACTTCTGCCATTGCGGGATGTTTTCCCTGTGTGCCGGTCTGGGTCTGAGCTTTCATTTTAAGGACACCAGTCACTGGAGTAGGGCCCACTCTGATTCAATCTGACCTCTTTTAAACCAAGCTAATTACATCTGAAAAAGGTCTTGTTTTCAAATCAGGTCATATTCTGAGGTTGTGGGTAGATATAAATTTAGGGGGACATTATTCCACCTGGTACAGACATCAGATTTCTTTGGTTTTCTGTTCAGTTATATTTCAGTTAGAACAATCTGCTATCATCTCTTTGTGGAAATTATTCCATCAATATTCCCTATGTGTTCCAATTTCAAATCTTTGTAAAAAAATAGACAGTGGAAAAAATTAAGTTGATTAAGTTGGTTCACCTGTTAATAGGGGTTCACTTTTGTTAATATTTTTATCCTAGGGATCATGGTTTTTAAAAGGCCCAGTGTAAGACAAATAACAACAGCATGTGTCTGTGTGACAGTCCTTGCTGGTTGGGCTGCCTGTCATATGATAGTTAGCATCTGTGAGTAGTGACACATTGGTCTTAACAAGCAATGTCCAATAATCAAATGATAAAACCCAAACAAAGGAAAGTGGGAACACCTCATAGTCCTCCTTAGACATATTTATTTGTACACACATGCTCAATTGTATAGAATGAGCTATTGCACTAAGGCAAATTGCTGTCCACTCAATTGCTCTAATCAGAAAACATAGCAACAGTCGGATACCTGTCTTGTCTTCACCCACTGCATGTACTCAGTCACCCATCTTGCCAAAACTGTCTTAAATAAACACAACTTTATTATTTCCTTCTTTCCACCTTTTCTGTCACTTTTGTTTCAGTCCCATAGAACCTCTCAGCTATATTATAATAGTACTAGTAATCCTGGACTTCATATTTCCATTTGCTATCCATGTGATCCCTCTACACCATGAAGATGTTCTTCATAAAATGAAATTCTGTTCACACTGTTTCTGATCAAAACAAATCAATTCTTCTCGGTAGACTAGAAGATAAACCTGAAACACATTAGCAGGGCATGAGAAAACTTGGAATGATCTGGTTGTTCTCTGCCTTGCCGACCTCATCTCCTCACACTCCCTGGTGTGGCTCAAGCTATAATGCAATGAAACTGCATGCCCAGCCTACACTTATTAGATGAGGTTAAGGTTTGTGTGATATCTTCCCTTCCCATTTCCCAGGGAACACTGACTTTTCTCTACTCACATAGTAACTTAAAGGACATGCCACTAATACATTGGCTACAGTATCACTTGTTATGCTGTGTGTGCACCTTTCTTCTACAAAGGGAACAAGTGCAATAATGGATTAAGATGGATGGGGAGCCACACACGGTGAATCAGATCAGGCTTGCTTGTCTTGCACACTTGCTAACCAAGAAGGTAGAAAAAGGGGAGAATAAATATTTGGAGACAGAGAATGGGATCTGGGAAAGCATTTTGATCTCCTGGTAGCAGAGAATAAAGATGATGGCTAAACATTTATAGAATTAGTGGAGACTAAATAAGCGCACAAAAAGAAAACATACCATGTATTCTTTCACTAGCTACTACTTGAATCTTATGTAAACCAAGGACACAATGGTCAGTATAACAAACTAGGTCCTTGCCTGCATCAAGATGTTACTTTGCTTTGGTATAAACATCTGTTGTTTTTATCTGCTATCTTCAGTATCTCTACTGCTTAACACAATGCTGATATACTGTTCAATAGATACTTACGTAAATGAATAAAATATAAAGCACAGAGTTAATTTTTGTGTGTGTGGAATTGTAAAACATTCATGAAACAAAACCAAAAAATGCCGCACCATCAAGATGATCGTTTTTGTAATCTAGTATTTTATGGAGTGAGATTTCCTTTAAGTAGTTTTCTCTACGAAAGTTTTTGTGTGCTGTCAGATCGAAAATGCTGGAGAAGCAGACCAAGGGAATCAATCAATCTATACTGGTAATAGCAGACATGAAAATCTTCAGCATCTATAACATCCATTACATGTTCCAATTTTTAAACTAATACAACTTTAGCAGAGGAGGATGCAATGTGAATAGAATTTATACCCAGCCTTTGAGGTTATCTAGCGATGGTCAAAAACATAACGATCTCAGTGTACTGAAAAAAAAAATAGCAGGAAACACAAGTGTGTTGTTTAGCCATATAATGACAGAGAGAAATAAAAATATTAGTCCTCAAGGCTTTAATATTATCTTTTTCAACAACACTAGGTTTACTGAGTAGCCACTCTGTGGCTAAAAATGATGTGCCAAATTTGTACCCAGATAAAGCTTATAACAGAGTGGATGAGAAGTCCACCCCACTGGTGCGAACAGAAATACCTACATATATAGACCAGGGTGTGTGGGCAATTGGTAAAGGAGAAAGATCCTTATCAAGGGATCTATCAGCTGATTAGTCTTCAGTGCTTTTTATTGATACACATTGTCAATATATTTACTTATATGTGGTCAGTTTTTAAGTTCATGTGTTGTATGAAATCAGGGTTATTACATTATCTGCCTATAGATCATCTTAATTTGCTTTGATGCTAACTTCTGTTAGCTAGAAGATATTTCATAGGAAAGAAATGATAAGTGTGCCAATGAATCTCAACAGTCTGGTAAACAGTTGAGTAAAGCAAGTAAAAGCACCTATCTTGTCAAAATGAACCAGGAGGATCATTTTTTGTTGGTTGACAAATGGGTCATTTGTGGTGTTTAGCTGGGTACAGCTCAATGACTTTATTAATAGAAAAGAAAACCAGCATTAAACAAAGAAAGATTTGTTTTTCTGAGCAACATTGTTAAACATCCAGGAAATCTTATTCCTTGCCCAGGGAAAGCAAACACGAACAGAGCATTTGACCAATTTTTAAGATTGTTCACTGGGTATAAGATGAACTAACAAACTACTGTTTCCATCATGGGCATGAGCCTCCCTTTCTTAAGATTGTTTCTCTGTGTAGAGTATTATCTCAAGTTGATGCTTCTGTCAGAATTTGGGCCGTCCTGGGACCAGCATATCAGGAAGGCGGCTCGGTGGAGGTGGAGATTCTCAGCACTGCACTTCTGCTGTGTCTATCTGCTCCTACGTGACTATTTTGTGCTGTGTGCACAGCCTCCACTTTTGTGATTGCATTATCTGGATGTCAGAAGCAGCAAACTCATTTCTCTGTCAGATAAATATGGAGCCATCATCATCTATTTCCAGTTGTCATTGGTTAGGCAAACGGAAAAGCAGAAATATGGTACAGAAAACGGTAAAGGGCTAACTGACAAAATCTGGTTCCAGTGGCACTAACAGCACAAAATAATTTTTTTCATAGAATTTTATTTGGAAAGTGCACCTGAAGAGCCAGAAGGATTAGGAAACCTTGCCAGTCGCGGCAGGGTGCGGCTGAGGGCAGATGCATTGAAGTTTCAGTTCAAAAGTGATAAGGTTTAATAAATCTCTGCGGGTAGATTTATCTCGGAAATGCAGATCATATTTAGGGGACTGGACTAATTAGACTTGATTTGTATATGCTTTAGGCTTAATTGAAAGTCAGTTTTTCCTATGTTACTTCAAAATGGCTCTTTGTTAATGTGAAAAGTGGTAACTTTTGCATAAGCTAAATTCTAAAACAGGGCTTTGTTTACGTTCTTTGCATTTGAATTGCGTGCCCCTCTGCTGTTGTCAAATATAGTCATTTTTTAAACAAAGGAAAGATGCTGATTTCTTTGGTCTGTGATTTGTGATAGTAAAATATGTTCAGAGATAAATCTTAGAAAGAACCAAAGGAAATGTAAACGCCAACGCAGAGTTCTGTGTTCATACAGGAAACAAAAAGAAAGCAATAACAAATTTCCTCTGTGCACCACCCTTTGTTTAACAAGGCCATTCTCGAGGGCTGATTAATTGTTAAAAAAAAAATAATAATAATAATACAGCTAAGCTTAAAATGCTACTACTCCCTGCAATAAAAATTATAATACCTTTGAAGTATTTCAATTAGCATAGATACAAATATGACTAATGTTATATGTTGGTTCCATTATTAGGCCATTATTATTTAAATTTCACATTAATATTCATCCATTGTGGATTTTTGCCTTTGAATTTCCATAATGTTTTTCTCGATCCTCATTAAGGTATCTTCATACATATGCTGCTTATTGTTAATGTGGTTTCTCTTCTAGTGTCAGTCTAATTATGGCTGAAATTCACTCATTTAAAGTACATAGGTTTGCGATCTTTATGCAACATAACAAGCTTCCACATTGTTTTTGAAATTATAGAATGGGTCAAAGGATAGGATGAGAGTTTTAATATTTTCTTTGGTTCACTATTTTCCTGGAATTGTTTTCCAATTTTACTTTCCAGAGGTAAACTTAGGAATGGATAGGACAGGTAAACAGTGACGTGGTGAATTTGGAAGCCATCAGAAAGTAACTGTTACCTCAAAGTAATGATGTCTTACTCTCATTCTCTAATTATGTGTTATCTGAATAGCCATAATTAGATTTTCTTTAGTTTAAAAATAAATTAATCAACACAATTTCAAGTTATTTTGTGAATATCAATAAACTGGTTCTAATGTTTTTACAGAGAGGTAAAAGACCCAGAATAAATAACCAACACTATCTTGATGAATAAGAACAAATTCAGAGGACTGATGACGCTATCTGATTTCAAGATTTATTATAAAGCTACTTTAATCAAGACTATTAGGTATTGATGAATGATTACCAAACAGATTAGCAGGACAGCTTAGGGAACCCAGAAATAGACCTATTCAAATACTGTCAATGTATTCAGCCCTGCTATGAAGCTAACTTATAGCTTTCATAAAGCTATAACCAAATTATAGCCCAAGAATAGGGGGAAAGGGGAGAGGGAGGGAAGGGGAAGGGGGAGGATGGGTGGAGGGAGGGTGATTGATTGGGATCACAGCTATAGTTCATCTTAAAAGGGTATATGTGAATCTTCCTAAATGAAGAATATAAATGTCTTAACATAATAACTAAGAAAATGACATGAAGGTTGTGTTAACCAGTTTGATGAAAATATTTCAAATTGTATATAAAAATAGCACACTGTACCCCGTGAAAGTATTAATGTACATATCTATTATTTAATAAAAAAAAAAGAAACATCAAAAAAAAACTGTCAATTCTTAAGAGCAAAACCAATAGATAAGAAATAGTCTTTTCAACACATAGTGTAGAACAACTGGACCTCCAAACACCAAAAAGTAAATCTAGACATAGATTTTGCACTCTCACAAAAATTAATTAACAATGTATCATAAAGTGTAAAATCCAAAACTGTACAACCCCCAGAAGATAAGATAGGAGAAAATCTATAACGTTGAGTTTGGTGATGATTTTTTAAGTAAAACACCAAAATCATAGAACATTTTTTAAAATGGTAAAATGTATTAGATTAAAATTTCAAACTTCTCTTAAACATAATGTCAAGAGAATGAGAAGACAAATTACAGAATTGGAGAAAATATTTTTGAAAGACTTACCTGGTAAAGAACAGTTATTTAAAATATACAAAGTACATTTAAAACTCAACAGTAAGAAAATGAACAACTTCATTAAAAATAGACAAAAGGTTGCATAATATTCCATGGTGTACATATACCACAATGCTTTATATATATTTTTAACAGGCTAAATGGATGTATAATTAAAACATTAATGTATGGCCATACTACCTTCAAAACACCCTATCTCATGTGATAATTAAAGCATTGGTTTCATGTGCTAGGGCATGAATAATGAAACAGTTGGTAGCATCACACAGCTAACATTTATGAAATCTATGCCAGTATTGTATTTTTATAAGATGTATCTGACTCATTCCTCAGAAATTAAAACATTTTTCCCATCTTATGCAGAAGAAAGCTTAGACGTGTTAAAGGTCTTAACCAAGTCCACCCACTAATAGGTTGCAGAACCACTTTAAACTTAGAAAGTCAAGCGCTGAAATTCAAAATCTTAAGCACTATAATGAATATATATTTTTTTTTTGCATTTCATGCCCTTGATTACTTCAAACTGAAAAAAAATCATAAAAATAATCTCTATAGAAGTAGAATCCTAATTTCTGAGAATGCACCTTCCTCAAAAATTCTGTTCTAAACCACAAAATTCACTTATTAGTTGTGCCCTTACCTGCGGAATATAATTATTTAGATTTTGTTCAAAATGTGGAATAGACTCTCTCATCTTTAAATTAAATTTTAAAACTCAGTAAAGTGCTAACAGAAAGGTTTAGACATCTATCAGAAAATAGATAAACTGGGTAGTGCCTATGGCTCAAAGGAGTAGGACGCCAGCCCCATCTGCCAGAAGTGGCGGGTTCGAACCCAGCCCCAGCCAAAAAATAAAACAGCAAAAAAGAGAAAATAGATAAACTTTTAAATTTATTTATTTAGTTTTTCTTACACTGAAGTTTGGCTGGCCACAATTGGATTCATCACAATTATTAGTTTATTCCTGGCCCATTTTATTGGTTATTTTGGTAATAGGCAGAATTCTAAAATGGCCCCAGAGATTTCCCACCTCCTGATGTGTCTTCCCTGCATAATTCACGAGATTGTGAATTTGATCATTTTTACTCCTGTGCTTAGGTTATGTGAGATGGCCCAGTTGACCTTGGGATGGGGAAATCATCCAGGTGAGCCTGAACTAATTACACAATCCATTTATAAATCGAGAGTTTTTTCCAGCTGGTTGCAGAAGAGGAGGAAACAGAGGCAGATACTAAGAAGTCTTCAGCGTCCCTTCGACAGCTGGAAGATGCCAGGGGCCAGAAGTGCCCTGGAATGTGGGCTTTCTGGGAATGGAGAGCAGCTCTCAGACAGGAGTCAGCAAGGAAATGGAGACTTCAGCTAAAACCACTCAGAACTGAATTCTGGGTTCAGCGCCTGTGGCCCAATCGGCTAAGGCGCCAGCCACGTACACCTAAGGTGGTGGGTTCGAATCCCCAGCCCAGGCCCGCCAAACAACAATGATGGCTGCAACCAAAAAATGGCCGGGCGTTGTGGCGGGCGCCTATAATCCCAGCTACTTGGGA
>CAUYQV010071848.1:0-20749 GCA_963574575.1 Galagoides demidoff | reverse complement strand
CGTGTTCCCTCACACAGGGGATGGGAAAGTGCTCTGGGAGGCGTGTTCCCTCACACAGGGGATGGGAAAGTGCTCCGGCAGGCGTGTTCCCTCACACAGGAGATGGGAAAGTGCCCCGGCAGGCGTGTTCTCTCACACAGGGGATGGGAAAGTGCTCCGGCAGGCGTGTTCCCTCACAAGGGGATGGTAATGTGTTCCGCCAGGCGTGTTCCCTCACACAGGGGATGGGAAAGTGCTCCGGCAGGCGTGTTCCCTCACAAGGGGATGGGAAAGTGTTCCGGCAGGCGTGTTCCCTCAAACAAGATGGGAAAGTGCTCCGGCAGGCGTGTTCCCTCACAAGGGGATGGGAAAGTGTTTCGGCAGGCGTGTTCTCTCACACAGGGGATGGGAAAATGCTCTGGCAGGCGTGTTCCCTCACACAGGGGATGGGAATGTGCTCTGGCAGGCGTGTTCCCTCACACAGGTCTGGCAAAGTGCTGCACCAGGCGTGTTCCCTCACAGAGGGGATGGGAAAGTACTCTGGGAGGCGTGTTCCCGCACTAGGGGATGGGAAAGTGCTCTGGCAGGCGTCTTCCCTCACACAGTAGATGAGAAAGTGCTCTGGCAGGCGTGTTCCCTCACACAGGAGATGGTAAAGTCTTCTGCTAGGTATGTTCCCTCGTCCTGTGATCCCTGTGTAAAATCCTGAGGGTATTTTACTTTTAATTTATTATTTATTTCTTAATTGTCTATCTCCTCCTCTTATTAACTAGATAAAAGTAGGGAATTACTCTATAACCTCAGGACCTAGAAAACCATCATCTTTTTGTCCATGGGCTCTATAGATGTGTTGAACAAATACATTAATTAGTTAATAATCCACTAATGAAACATAATCCAAGCTCTGCCTTCTTCTTCGAACTGACCCATTTCCCTCCGGAATGGAGTCTTTTTTCTAACTAAACAAATTTGGTTGCTCATAGCTCTGCTTGGCTTCATTTTTTCTCTTCTGTGCTTTTCCACCTGTTCCCCTCCCTTCATGATGGCTGCCCTGCACAGAGTGGAAGAGCTCTGCACCCACAGCCCGCATTGCCACAAGCCCGGCACAAAATGTTCGTCCTGTGGAAGGCCTTTCTGGGATTCTCCAGTTTCTTTTCAGATTTTTTTTTTTTAATCTGAACTATCTCCCACATGTAATATTTTTCTAACATCTGCATTTATCTTTGTTTATTCTAGATTTGACTTTACAGGTTCTTCCCATATTTGTATTTTTATGTTCTCACTTGGAAAATTAGTTTTCTGAGAGAAAAAAAAATCACTTTCTTTTCCTTTCTATCTTTTCCCTCTAATCCCACTGTAGCAAATGGCTGCTCTCATGCTCCCTGGAGAAAACTTGTTGACTCACTTCTGGGGGACCTGGGCTGACTCCTTCCGTAACACAGTTAGAAGACACAGTTAAACCTGTGGTGCTGCCTGTTGTCTTCCTCGCTGATGTTACCATGGTGATGGGGCATCACCTGGTCCTGGGATTAGTAACAGGATACAGAGCCTTTCCCCTATTTAAATCACAAGCTCAAATCTAATCTTGTTTGAAATGTGGGCTCCCAGGACATAACATACTATAGGCTCCTCAGAGAACTGGGTTGGTCTGTGGAAAGATTTTTATTTTTTTTTAAATGTCCTTTGAACTGCTAACAAGAAGAAACTTAAAAAAGTTCTTAGCTCTTCTGTCCCTGTAGTGACAGCAGGGCAGAAATGATGAGAAATCTCTCTCTATGTAGAACATCTCCAAGCTGGCGCTGCTGTCTCTAGGCTTTTACTGAAAGCCTGGGATGAAGTGAAGATCTGTGTGCAGGGGACTGAGGTGTTGGACACACCATCAAAGGAGCATTACAGAATGGACAGAAGAGGCGACAGGACGCAATGAGAACGACAAGAGGAAAGTGATACATCTGTACCTCAAATTTTAAATGATGAAGGCCAAAACCCTACTGAGGGCCAACAACAGTGTACTGGAAATTATTTAATCAAGTTTTCACTCAGAAGTATGAGAAAAGACCCGATAACATTTTGACATTCTTTAAGACTTGTTGACAGGTGTGCCACTTAGCAGTCTAGAGAAATTGGTTGACTCTCTTTTTTAATAATTTTACATTTAACATTTAGTCTTATGCTGGAGAAGCCTCATAGTAAAATCATTTGTTCTCCTTAAGCAGCTGATTTAAAAAATAACTTGGGCAAATATATGGTACAATTAACCTTTAAATGAAGATTTAAAGCTCAGTTAGCCTTGCTCAGGTCAGAAAACATTTGATGAAGTCTATGGATTCTCCAGATTTTGCATGAAATTTTAGGAAACTCATGGATCCTCAGAAGTTCTTTCATGTTTTGGTAAAGAACCACTGAATTAAGGATTTTCTATTACTAAATGGCAAATATATTCCTTAGACATCAACAATTATTAGTTTACTTTATAAAGAGGCTAAATTAAATCCTCAGTTTATATAGTTGGGACAAAGAAAGTTTGCTTGCTTTATATTAAGCATTGTGCAAAGCATTTGAGTACAGTAAGTACCTTGTTTTAAATCCTCACTCCAGTTCTATATTTTAGGCATTACAAATTCATCATGCACAAGTGGAAACTGAAGCTTTAAGAGGTTAAAAGACCCATGCAATGTCACAGAGCTGATAAGTTGAGTCTGGACAGAGTAGAGGCTGCCTCCACTTTGAAGGCCTTTTAGAAGTTATTACAAAATACCCCATAGTCAGTTGCTTTTAAAAGAAAACACTTTGAGCTTACTCTTAACAGCCAGCTCTTAATGACAATAACTTCCAAAAATAAAAAATAGCTTCCAGGGACACATAAATCTTTTTTTTTTTTGTCTCCATGCAATAAGGCTTTGTTTCGTAGGGTGGTTCTAGGTGAAAGCTTTTCTTCATCCTGTACTTTTTGTCTTGGAGTCTAGACATTTCTATCCAAAAGACAGTATTAGCATACCAGGTGGTGCTTGAGGGAAGTGGTCAGGAGCTTGGTACCATGCTGCAAGGTCTGATGTAGGAGTGAACATGAGTCTCTGACAGCTTCTTGTATTAGATTGTCTAAACTGCCTCCAATCTATGATCCACGCTAATGCCTTGCTGTAAGGTCCCAATACATTTGGGACACCCATCAGAGCTTCCTTTGAAACATGGTAGCTCCCACAGCATGGAACCAAGGTTCTTCTTTTCCCTGAACAAGCTCACATGTAACTTTGGACCCCATGAACTGTTGAGTTTGCTAAATCCTTATTACGTTCAAGACTGTTTGTTCCACTTCCCTTCACACTCTGTCTTGGGCATGTAACAAAATTGAAACTGTCTCCATTGGTCTTACACAGGGATGACTTTAAGAGTATGCAGAATGGATGGTGACTTCCATGGTGCAAGCATGGGCTCTCTGTCCACAAATAGCACATTGCCCCCAGCACCTGTTGCATCATCAGGAAGAAATCCTGTCTGTTTGGGTTTATTGTTCCATATTCCAGCATTCCGTATATAATGCCAATACTACCATACCAGCCCTCAGTGTAGAGCTGGGACCTCTTGGAATAATTACTGGGGATGGCATGAAGCTGGGAATATAGCAAAAGGTCTAAGGCTGAGATCTAGTAGGAGGTAATAAGAAAAAGACAATACAGTAGATTTTTTTTTACAGTCTTCTACAAGGTCAGCTCAAAAATAAACCCTGATGTTCTGCAGGAGGGGAAGGATTTTGTTGCATGAAACAGGGGACACTTATTCCCTGAGGAATTTTTTTTTTTTTTTTACCTTGAAACCGCTCTAGTTCTTGAATTGAGCTCATCCACAGGAGGTCCAAGAGAGACTCATCAATTTTTATCCTATCAGAGGAAGAACAAGAGTTAAAGTCCATTTTCACTTTTCAGTAATGTTAAGAAAATACAGTTACTATATTCAAAACAATTTTAATTCTCATTCTTTCCTATACTTTCATTATTCTTTTATAATATAAAGAAGATGTATATAATAATGTATATAATTTTAAAGACATGGTGAAATCAATATACATAAAATTTTGTTATAACTTTGTTTTTTATTTGGTGGCTAAACAGTTCTTTTTTTTTTTTTTTTAGACTCCTGTAGCATAAAGTGGCAAATCAGATAAATGGTTTCAGAGATTTCAGACAGAGGTATAATTCTTTATCAGAATTGAATTCCACCTTCCAGTTACAGGTAACTTTTACTTACAGAGAATAAGTTACAGCAATTCCCTCTTAGAGTTTTTTGCATTTTCTACTGGAAAGGAATCCTGTGCATAATGGGGACTTATTGTTCCATCTTCCAGCGTTAGATGAGTTTAAATAGCATCTTTTTTTGGTAACAGCACAGTACATTCTGCTGATAAATTTAAAACACACACACACACACACACACACACGCACACATGCAAACAATCCTAGTCCAGCAAACAAATGCTACTTTTATGTTGCCTCAAGGAGATGTAAACTCAACATTTTAGAAATATATAAAAGGCAAAATGTTCTCTCTAGACACTAAGCACAGTATCTGGCATGTGATAAGGAGTCAGTAAGGATTTGCTTAATGAATGACTAATTGAATGATCAAATATACACCACTCTTTAAATTGGCCAAAGACTAGATTAACCTTGCATTTCCTCTATAGGTGATAGATGCATTTTTGCCAAACTCACTTTTCATTTTAAGGCTCTGCTGATTGATGTCTAATTTCTGTGTAAATATACTCATATGAGAACCTGTTGTACTGGTTTTGCTGATCTCCAGGTTCACATCACAGAAGTAGAAATGTTTACTCCCTACTGTTGATTTCCAATTCAGATTCAACTAGACAGAAATGTAGGAGGATACACGTTAGCTTTTGAAAACTACACTCACAATTGTTTAGGAAGAAGCTTTACGTTTATAAATTCGTGGATGTCTAGGGGAATATAAACTTATAGAATAGAAAAGAGTGGAGCAAGAATGGCAACTTTTTAGTAAACATATCCTGATCACAAGCTAGTGTGATAAAATGCTTTAAAAAAAGCCTTCTCCTTTGTGTATAAGGCTCCATCTAGGAATCTATTTTATAGAAACAATCAGAGATGTGAAAAAAATAATTTTATCTGAGAATATTTATCTCAGCTCTATTTAAACTACCAATGCATTAGAAAAAACATCAATGTCCAATAATAGGAAATTTGTATAAGACTTTGTTGTATGCACAATCAATAACTATATAGTTATTAAAATCCACATACTTGAAGAATATTTAATGTTGTGGGTAAGGTGTCGATTTAAGTATGATGTTTATTTGAGTAGATATGACCAGCCACTTTTAAGGGACTAAGATTGATGTTTTCCTTCCACTTTACTACAGTATAATTAACAATGAAAAACTGTCTGTATTTAAAGTATACTCCTTAATGATCTGCTATGTGTATGCACTGTGAAACGTTCACCACAATCAAGCTAAGTAAAGTACTCATCTCTTTACATGGTTACAGGTTTTGTTTTTGGTATAACCACTATGAAAAATCATATGAATATTCTTCAAAAATTTAAAACTAGCGTATAACCCACTTCTGGGCATTTGTCCAAAGGCATTGAAATCAGTATCTTGAAGAAATATCTGTACTTCCATGTCCCTTGCAGCATTATTCACAACAGCCAAGGCATGGAAACCACATAAATGTCCCTCGAGAGATGAATAGATGAAGACAATGGGCCATGTACTTACAATGGACTATTATTCAACCTTTAAAAAGAAGGAAATCCTGCCATGTGTGACAACACAGATGAACATGAAGGACCCCATGGTAAATTCAGTAAGACAGACTCAGAAAGACATATTTGCAAGCTCTTGCTTATATGTGCAATCTAAAAACTACAGCTCTTAGAAACAAAGAGTAGAATGGTGATTGCCAGGGGCCGGAACAAGGGGAGATGTTGGCCAAGGGGCACAAAGTTTCATTTAACCAGGATAAATAAATTTTGGAGATCTACTGTGCAACAATGTAACCATACTTGAAATTTGATAAGGGGTAGATCTTAAGTGTTTTCACCACCATCCCCACCAAAACCAGAAGAGAACTGAAGCTGACTTTAGAGAGGCAAGTCATGCAAAGCCCTCTCAGGAGAACTGAGCAGGTATCTACTCTCCGGGCTGAGCAGGCCAGAAACGTTGGCAACCTCAGGAAGAGCAGAAACTGTGCCAATGTACAGGAAAGCCCGTAAAACCTGGTGGGGGAGTTGCTTGGTTTGTGAAGGAGCAGAAATTGGAGAGACCTATCCATTTACCTGAATCATCCAAGCGACGGCCTCAAGACCCCAGTTGTCATATCTGTCTGCATGAGACCAGAAGTTCGTTTTCTGCTAATTAGTGAGGTGTGGTTCTTGAGAAAGGTGAGGTCAGTTATAGGCAAGAAAGAAAGCTACTGCTGAATTGAATTGAGGGTGAGTAGAAAAATGTCGTGACTATATTTAACTACACTAAAAAATTATATATCTCTGAACTAAAAAAATATTTTTCTTATACATATACATGCACACATAAAAATACACATATTCTCTCTAAAAGTATCTGTTTCTAGCATGGTGTATTTCATTCAAACAGCAAAAGTTTCTGTCTGATGCTCAAGTCAAATATTTTTCCATGTGAAACTAATTCAAACAATAATGCATCATTGCATTTTTTCATGTGTTGTTTTGAGGTTATATACAGGACATTGGTTTCTTTCTGCTCAAGGCTGTTGAATGAAGCAGTTGAACCTTGGTTGAAATCCCTGGCCTCCCTGATTGGCTGTGTCTGACATGTTGCAAGTAGATGTTACCTGTTATTATTCTGTGATTCAACTCCACTGAAATGGGAAAGTCAGATTCTAGCACTCTTGGCAGTTTTAATGCCTGTTTAATACCTGTTTCCTCACTCTTGAAGAGGCCCTCTGACACCCGTATTGTCTTCTTCTTATTTCCCCCTGGACAGTGGTTCTCAACCTTCCTAATGCCACGACCCTTTAATATAGTTCCTCATGTTGTGGTGACCCCCAACCATAAAATTATTTTCATTGCTACTTCATAACTATAATTTTGCTACTGTTATGAATCATAAGGTAAATATCTGATATGCAGGATGGTCTTAGGCAGCCCCTGTGAAAAGGTCATTTGACCCCCAAGGGGTCTCGACCCACAGGTTGAGAACCACTGCCCTAGAATCTCCTAACTTCAGAGTTAAAGACCATTAGGTGGCTCCACCTGTGACCTTCATTTATGACTTGCCCAACAAGGAGTGGGCCAGCCTCAGCTTGAACACTAAAGTGACAGGGAGATTACCACCTCTTCACACAGCCCTTCACCTTTGGGTGACTTTAAAAATTAGGAAAAACAGTGACATTGAATCCATCTCTTCAAAATATTATTTGATAGTTCTTGTTTTCTTTTCTAAGAGCCTCACAGATGAAGTGTTGTTCCTCTGCAACATGAGAGGCCTTTAAATATCTCCCAGGGAAGCTGTCACGTCTCCACGGAGACTTCCCTCCTTTGATAATTACGCCCCCTACCACATGGTTTCACATTCTTCAGCCAGTCTTGACTGCATTACTGCGAACAGACTTGGTTCCCCATCTCTTTCTCAAAGTGGCTCTGGATGCAGCAAAACAGGTGCAGTCAGACCAACACAACTGTAAGAGGTGACCCCCTCCCTCTCCCTCTCCAGAAACACTGTACTTTTGCTAGTTTAGCCGAAGCTCAGATTGATTTGGGGGCTGTCATGTTCATACTCTTGATTTGGACCCCTGTTGCTCCAAAGTCTATAAGTCGTATGTTTTCCCCACATTGTTAACTGTATAACTCTACGCAGGCTTCTTTATTCCTATTACATATCATTATTTTAACATTTGACATTAATTTCCATCTGCTAAGATCTAATGTGCACGCTCTCTGTCCAAGTATTGGTCTATTTGCTGACTTAATAAGCAGGCCTTCTGTACGTCCTTATGTTTCACTGATAATGATAAATGTTGAACAAAAACTGGCTCAGGACAGAGGTCTCTAGGCTGACATTGATCCATTATTTAGCACCCTCCGAAGAAAAAAGCTGTTTATCTAGTTACAAATCCTCTCTAAGACAACACCATCTAGTATTAATGTCTCCTTTTTGATAACAAGACAATCATCAAGAGATATTGTCAAATTCCTTGTTGAAATACAGATGCACAGTATTTAATCCATTCCTCTGCTCTACTAATCAAGAATATGAAGGAGGGCCGGTGGCTGAGACCCAGTACAGAATACTTCCCACTCTCTGCTCTTCACTGGCTGAGCGTAATTATCTACAGTGCCACCTTACTAAAAGCTACCCTCTTGTCACTTGCCTTGGTGCCGCTGCCTGGCATCAGTTAGATGATAGTTAGATCACTAGTGTGATGTCATCAGTGTGGATTCATGGGTTCCTGGTGGCTCACGCCTGTAACCCCCAGGCCTAGCACTCTGAGGCAGGTAGATTGCCTGAACTCAGGAGTTCGAGGTGGGCCTGAGCAAGAGTGAGACCCTGTTGCTACTACAAAAAAAAAAAAAAAAAAAAAAAGAAAGGAAAAAACAAAACAGAACAAAAACTAGCTGGACATTGTGGTAGGTGCCTGTAATCCCAGCTCTGTGGGAGGTTGAGGCAATATCACTTTAGCTCAAGACTTTGAAGTTGCTGTGAGCTATGAGGCTAGGGCACTCTACCAAGGCAAAAGGGTGAGACTTTGTCTCAAAAAAAAAAAAGTGAAGGAGGAGAGTTGACCTATCATTTCTTATTATTTATTTCCTAAGGATTTTCAGACCATCCTATTTGTTCATTCAAAACATGTATCCAGTGTCTGCTATGATCCAGGAGCAAGGCCAGACCCAGACTGAGAGGACCCATGCCCTCAGGGAGTTTGCTGCCTTTGTAGTTTAGATTTTTCTCCAGAAACAACACAAATCTCTTCCCTCTTTTTCAAATTTTAGCACGCAAACACACAGAAGGTCCTCAAGAAACATTTGTTATATTGAATTTATCATTATAACTACCACTTATTAAATGTTCACCTGTGAAAGACATAATGTTAAGTGCATCGAATAGATTATATCATTTAATTTCTACAACATACTTTCCCCCTACTTTACAAATGAAGGAAGTGAAGCACAGAATGGACAGGTAATTTGCCTAAGCTCACACTTGTAGTGAGCAGTGGGGATGTGGGATGTAACCCAGTCATCTGACAATGGAAGCCACACAGGCTTAACCACCTTACTAGACTGATAACCTCGCTACTCTGAAGGGATTAGTGAAAAGGGGGTGGTCTCCTTCTGTAAGCTAAAAATTGATAAGTCTCAGAAAAAAACTTTTCTAAAAGAGTTTTAAGCAAAGAACAAGCAAACTCAGAAAGAATTTAGGCAAAAGTTTATTTTAAAAAAGGTACTCTCGTGAAAACAGCTCAAGTGTAAGGTTATAATTTTTCATTGCAATAATTTAATGCTTTCAGCACAAAGCAGTGATAGGACTTCCCTTATCTGTATCACTGCTATTTCATGGAAATCAAACAATTTTGGGTGTAAAAGATTCCTTAGAATTTAACTGTTCATTTAAGAACCATATGGGTGATGGTATCATACATTTTAAGAACTTTCCAACTTCAACATTTTGTGAGTATATAATTTGCAGTAGCAAATCTCCAATGTGATTCAATTCATTCTTTTTCATTTATGTTATTCTAGGGAATTTTTTGATCTGGACATAAAGCAGTCATCTTTTACAAGTGATGGGAAAAACATTTTAACTACTAAAAAACATGTAATTTTTTCTCAGAAACTAGGGTTTAGCTAAGATCCATCTAAGATTCTGTAACAGGTATATTGACACCTCCCATAAGAATATTCATTCTTGATCTGTTTTTGCCATGATACAATTTTTTGTTACGCTTAATAATTATGCAATTGAGTTGATAGTCTATGAACAAATGAAACAACCCTGGCTTTATTTTATCAGTTAAAAGACCCTAGACATTCAAGCCCACAGCTGATCAATTAGAAAGGAGTAGCTACCACGATTTGTATTTCCATCTGTTTAAAATATTACCAACACCGAACAACTCAATAAGCCCTTTGGTGAGGTACAGATCAAATATTTCATAATCTCACCTTTTGGAATGATCATCTTGTCATTCTTATTCCGGGACTTGCCTTCCTAAACCAGAGGAAGTGCCTTGGAGCCAATGTGTTCCTCTGTGTATCTAAAATTAAGTATCCAGTTGGTGGCTAAATTAAGATCTGACCTTGTACACCTGAAACATGAGCGGTCCCTGGCACATGGTAAAGTATGACCCATGACTTCTCTAGACTCTCATCAAAAGAAACACAAGCCCAGGGAGGTATAACAAGATTATCCTGTCCTGATTGGTTCAAAGGGCTCTCATGAAAACAAAGGATCTGCCAATTCAGCTGCAAGGAGGGCTCCTGCTGAAGGAACAAAAGGAACACACCTCACTTTGCCCACAAGTACTCTTTAAACAGAATTAAAACATATTCTAGAGGTATGTGTGTTCAAGAGAAAAATCTACAGTCTGTATTTGGCAGAACTTAATCCACTTTCTACAAATTTTAATGCACACTATTTCTCATTCTCTTTCGATGGAGAATGAAAAGGTCAGATGTCATTAAACGCAATCTTGTTATACTAATTTACTGTCTTTTACTTAATGACTGCCCCAGGCTGAGACACAGAAGGGCAGTCAGTGACATCCACTCTGATCAAGAATTTTTAGGGCAAGTTATCAAGCATAGATAACCTACAAGCAGTGAGGAGCAGATGTATTAATAAAACAAGCAGAACACTGGAATTTTAATTGAGGAAGATTGTTTGTATTCTTAAAAAAAAAAGGGTAAGTTTACTATCACGCAGATTTTCTAATGAAAACAAACTGCCGTGTATTTGTTTTGACACGGCTATCCTCGGATTAACCCGGCCTCAGTCAGCATTCACAAGGCCGTCTGGCTTCTGTCCATCCCACCACCCGGGTCAGCACTTCTTGACAATCTCAGTGGCCTCTTAGTTTCTAATTTGCTTCAGAAAATTACGTCTTATTTTAAATTCATTTCCATTTCTTATTGTACAGACCCTCTACTGGATCTGCTGCCTTGATGCCTTCTTTTTGTCCTGACACTGCCCTTCCTGGGCTTCTGGGAACACTGATGCTTTTGTTTTTCTTCTGGGCTCTCTGACCTTTTCCCTGTACACAGTGTTAATGAATAAATACGTGGGTGGCTGCGAATTTGCCAGTGGAAACAAAAGCTTCAAAGTTTGAAAAGCTGTACATCTGAAATGAGAGGCCGTAATTCCTCTTTAACTATCATCCTAGAAGCAAATTCCGAGAAATATTTTATGTTTATACCCTTTTTAACTGTGTGTTGACACAGTGAAGGATGAAGTTTAGATCACTGCGCACATTTTAAAATTATTAATCTAATCTGGAATTGTTTAGTAAATAAGTCTTGTACGTGGCAACTGGTGTGATGAAACCCTTTAATGTTTATACAATACTTTTTTACTTACAATATTAAAATTTCACATAAAACTTTATAGTATAATGCAAATGTGTGGGCAAATGTGAACCAGTTTAAAACGTGACTTAGCACATTCCAGTAACATTTCTGTTCTTATGTCTATTTTATGCAGTTATACTTGTTTCATTTAGTTACATGATAGTTATCATAGGTCTAACTATACTATATAGTATTTAGAATAATGCATAACATGATAGAAATGACAAAAAAAATGAGAGAGAAACTATGTGGCAAAATGAATGAAAACATTTTACTAAAGACAAAGACCTATAAACAACTCTTGTTTTACCACTTAACTCTGTCTGTTACCTTAGGTGCATTATTTGAATTTTTGAGATCAATTTATTGGTCTGTAAAAATGGGAGTAATGATGATGATAATAATAACAATACAATGACCATGGCTCCTGTGGTTTATCATATGTGTGAGATCTATTTTTCAAGAAGTTAGGCCTCTATACATACAGAATAAAGCATACTTTGAGTAACTCAGATATTTGAAGGAATGATCTGTTCATAGCGTTCATAATCAACCCCACATTTGTTTGTTTTGGAAGTTGGCTTTCCCTGTGGGTTTTTCCAAAGTGGATACAGAAAGCATCTTAGCTTTTGGAACAGTGTGTCACAGGTTTGTCTGGGGAGGGTGAGTTTCGAGAGATGGTGTGATTTACTAGTGAAGGACTATTGAATAGTACTGTTGATCAGAAGAAGGCACCTAAAATGATACGGACATCCAAATACATGTCACTTCCTTCTATATATAGCAAAAAAATGCATGTCCTATTACAAGATGATAATTATAGCAACTGATATGAAGAGTCTTAGGTTCAAACAGGCAGAGCACAGTGTTAGAGGGACTGTCCTTGGACACATCCATTTCTATTTGGGGAATAGGAATTTAGGTAGCATTGTTCATGAATTTCCAGGGAGCGATGTAGCACCTTGGCCTTCACGCTTAAGGCATGTGCTGCTATTACACACCTCACTTTGCCCACAAGTACTTTGTGTTCCCGGAAAACAGCTGTGGAACTTAAAGGCCTTTGTAAATTATTTTAATAAAAAGTACGCTTCTTGCTACAATCAGTCCTGTGATAACATCCAGCTCCCAACAAAGACGTTTATCACGTCCTTTTAAATTCAGGCCATTCTTCAAAAAGCCTTTTCAGAACTGCAGCTTTATCTTTGCCTACTGAGTACAGTGGCATCCTTCAAACACCTGGAGAGTCCTACTCTAAGTCATCCTATTATTCTGATAATGAGTAAGCAATACCTGTACATCTCACTTGCCCTCCTTTTTACTTTGGTATCTTTCAGACCTTTTTCTTCCTCCTTTTCTGTGCTTGTTCATAATTTTGGCCTTGGAGTCTGTGATGTGAAAAAAACAAAACAAAACACATTTTATTTCAAATTTGTATGAAACAAAGTAGAAAAATACTACATATGAGAAAAGGAAATAAGTCCTTTATTTCTAGTATGCTTCTCAGAACCCTGATAATTGTTTCTGATATGTTTTATGCTGTTTTATTCAAACTGGAAATCCAAAAACTGAAATTGTGAGTCAAATGTATCAGCAGTGAACTCCTCCCGCAGTGCCAGTGTCACAGGCCCTGGGAGAACGTATGCTGCTGACATCACTCTGGTCATTTTGTTACCAGGCAGCTGCACTAAGGCAAGTGACAAGAGGGTAGTTTTAGTAGGGTGGCACTGTAGATAGTCACACTAAATCAGTGATTAACAGAGAGTAGGGGGTATTTTCCCCACTTCATCTAGCAAAATGCTTGGCATGTAGAAAGCATTCATCAAATATGTGTTAAACATTCTGTTAATAAAGAATATGGCTTCACTTGGGTTAACAGTTGTTTCTTGCTTGATGCAACTAAAATGTAATGCAATTAAAATTAAGTCATAATATATATATTTTAAAGCTGATTGGCCTTTCTTTTTGAGAGCGGGATCTTACTGTGTTGCTCAGGCTGGTGACCTTGAACTCAAGTGATTCTCCTGCTCAGTCTTTCCACTAGCTGGGACGACAGGTATGCACAGTCACACTTGCCTTGGTCTTTCTTTTTTAGAACAAAGCTCCTAATTTTCAGCAAAGCTCCTAATTTTCAGAACTGTGAGAGGCATTTCAAGTGCATCTAAGAGAAATGACTCTGAAATAAAAGAAGGCAGAGAGTATTTCCGTGTAAGAACTGTCAATGATTTTATGAATCAAGACAAGTCATTAAATGTTCATGCCTTGGTGTCCTACTATGTTATAACACTGCTCTTGTTATCTCATATCATTGTCATGAAAATAAAATAAGAGCATTCCTATGAAGCTTCTTTGAGAAAAATAGCAATCTCCATGCAGATAGAAAACTTACTATTAGGAACTCATACTTCTGGGACATAAAAAAGAAATAGTAATCACTATGCAGATAGAAGACTTACTATTATAGATTGCTACTTCTGGGACATAAAATGGACACTAAGAATACATCCCATTTTGGGTCTATTCTAAACACACATGCTTTGGTATATGCAGAATGTGATGCTCGATGCTTCACAGTGTGTCAAGATGGGTGGGGCATGTGATTCTGTTCTCAGAAGTTTACTATTTTATAGAGAAAAAAAACAAGTAGAAAAGCAGCCAGCATTTTTTTTTTCTTTTTAGAGAGAGAGTCTCACTTTATCACCCTTGGTACAGTGCTGTGGCATCACAGTTCACAGCAACCTCCAGCTCTTGGGCTTAGGCCATTCTCCTGCCTCAGCCTCCCGAGTACCTGGGAGGACCCACCACAACACCTGGCTATTTTTTGTTGCAGTTTGGCTGGGGCCTCGCTGGCATCCTACTCATTGAGCCAAAGGTGCCGCCCAGCAGCCAGAATTTTTTTTTTTTTGAGACAGACCCTCAAGCTATCCCCCTGGGTAGAGTGCCATGGCATCACAACTCATAGCAACCTCCAAGTCCTGGGCTCAAGCGAGTCCCCTACCTCAGCCTCCCAAGTAGCTGGGACCACAGGCGCCCGCCACAGTGCCCGGCCATTTTTTGGTTGCAGCCATCATTGTTGTTTGGCGGGCCTGGGCTGGGGATTCGAACCCTCAACCTTAGGTGTATGTGCCTGGCGCCTTAGCCGATTAAGCCACAGGCACCCAGCACAGCCAGAATTTTTTAGGAGCAGTAACACGTAAGCAGGCTATGGAAAAGAGGGTCAGAGAACAGAGACACAGACACATACATTTGGACTTTGAAAAGAGAGAATGGTTTTGTGTTAATGGATAGTCAGAGTATAGTATGCTCCCCTGAACTGTGGAAGATATTTCTAAGACCTCCAATGGATGTCTGGGACCATGAAGAATACAGAACCCTATACATTCTTCCATACATACACATCTATGGTAAAGCTTAACTTATAAGTAGGCACAGTAAGTGATTAACAACAATAACAATAATGAAATAGAACAATTCTAACAACATGTCAGCATTACTATTCTTGGAGTCATTAGCAAATCAAATAAGGGTTACTTGAACATAAATAATGTGATACCACAATGGTGGATTTAATAACTGACATAGCTACTTAGTGACTACAGGCAGGTGGCACATGCAGAGTGGATTTGCTGAACAAAGGAATAATTCATGTCCTGGGCAGGATACAGCACGACAGAACAAAATTTCATCGTGCTATTCAGAATGGTATCCCAGTGAAGATTTCTGGTTGTATGTTGTTACAGTTTTTCGTTTCATATTTTCAGACAGCATTTGACCAAGGTTAACTGAAACTACAGAAGGCAAGATTATGGATAGAGGTTCCAGTGTATTTTAAGAACCTTGATTTTTCTTCTAGTCTCTAATAATTCTGATCTTCTATATATCTCAAATTGATAGTGCTAAGGGAAGCAGATTCTCACTGTTCTTAGCACCTGATTTAACAGGGAACTAAGCATAATCACAATCAAGACTGTATAACAGCATTCTATGTTGGCAATCAAAGTAAATTTATTACTGAAAATTCAATGTTGTATTCCATTCTCTCTGAAAAGAATTGTTCTTTTCAGGTGGACTTGTTCTGTTTCAATTTTTAATTGAAGTTGCTAATGCACATGATATTTCATTAATTAATATTGCATTGTGGAAAAGAACACTCTAAGATTACTTGCTGTAGAAGAAATTATATGAATTTGATGAAGAAAACTTACCATGCTAACCTTAAAAATATTCACCATATAGCCATCCTTTCTACCATTAAAAGATAACATGTTTGCCTTGTTTGCACACAGATCTTTACTTTTTAAGTTTCATAAGAATAAGGTGAGAGAATAGTGAGTGAGCATCCGCCTTCTCCAGCTGCTCAGAATGCTGCCCAAGAGGTTCACCTCTTTCTGACCCCATCCCAACTATTGAGGAGATCTGCAGAATGGCTTGGAGAGGCTGGGAATGGTGAAGCAAGGTGCGGATTTACAGCAATCAGGAATCAAAACTCAGCAAAGGGCTGTGTACCCTACTAACCACATTGTTAGCTCCTTCAGGGGTCTTCCCAAGAGCTACTTAGGACCCCTTGCCTGTGGTGGCCACCTGCCCAACTGGCCCCTACTGCTCAACTGGTCCCCAAGTGCCCCCAGTGCCCTATTGCCTTGCCTCCCCTCTGCACTGGCTAGCTCCCAGGCATGTCCCTGCCCCACGGGTAGGCACAAGACTTGAGGATAGACCATGTGCACGCAGCATCAGCTGTCTGACTCCGTGGAATTGAGAGAAGGAACACAAACTTGAGCATTTCAGGGCACTGCCACATTCACCAGTCTGCCTGACTAGAAATTCTGAGATTGTCCCAAAGCCAGTCAGAAAAGACTGTAGGGAATGACTGTGGAGAATGACTTCTTCAAAGGGAAAGGCAGGAACACATATACCACAATTTATTAATCCATTCGTGGGTCGAAGGGCACTTCAGCTTCTTCCATGACCTAGCAATTGTGAATTGGAATATGCAGCCCTAAAGAAAGATGGAGACTTTACCTCCATGTTCACATGGATGGAGTTGGAAAGTGTTCTTCTTAGCAAAGTATCACAGGAATGAAAGAAAAAGTATCCAATGTACTCAGCCCTACTATGAAACTAATTTATAGCTTTCATAGGAAAGCTATAACCCAATTTTAGCCCAAGAATATGGGGAAAGGGGAGAGGGAGGGGAGGAGAGGGGGGAGGATGGGTGGAGGGAGGGTGATTGGTGGGATCACACCTATGGTTCATCTTATAAGGGTACATGTGAATTTTTCTAAATGTAGAATATAAATGTCTTAACACAATAACTAAGAAAATGACATGAAGGCTATGTTAAACAGTTTGATGAAAATTATTTCAAATTGTATATAAAAACAGCACACTGTACCCCATGACAGTATTAATGTACACTGCTATGATTTAATAAAAAAAACAAAAAAGAAAGAAAGAAAGGCAGGAACACGAGACTTCAAGGGACATGAAAAACCAAGGAAATACGGCACCACGAGAAGAACAAAATAATTTTCCATTAATTGAATGCTAAAAAGCTACAAATTGCCTGAAAAGAAATTCAAAATAATTATTAGAAGAATGCTCAGTGAACTACAAGAGAAAATAGATAAATAATTCAATGAAACGGGCAAAACAATGCCTGAGCAAAACTGAGCAACATGAAAAGTTAAAGAGATAGAAATAATAAACAAATTCTGGCTCTGAAGAAAATAACAAATACATAAAAAATGCAAGAGATACTTCATCAAAGAATCTGTGAACTCAAAAACAGGTCATTTAAAATGATTCCGTCAGAGGACAAAAAAAAAAAAAAAGAATGAATAAAGCTTTTGAGATTTGGGAGCCATCATAAAGAGAAACAATATATGCCTTGTGTCATTCGGAGAAGGAAGAAAAGAGATAGAAAGGAGGAGAAAACTTATTCTAAAAAATTATGGCTAAAAACATCCCATCTTGAGAGAAATATGGACATCAGATGCATGAAACTCAAAAGTTTACAAATATGCTCGGTGCCTGTGGCTCAATCGGCTAAGGCGCCAGCCACGTACACCTAAGGTGGTGGGTTCGAATCCCCAGCCCGGGCCCACCAAACAACAATGATGGCTGCAACCAAAAAATGGCCGGGCGTTGTGGCCGGTGCCTGTGGTCCCAGCTACTTGGGAGACGAAGGCAGGAGACTCACTTGAGCCCAGGAGTTGGAGGTTGCTATGAGCTGTGATGCCATGGCACTCTACCCAGGGGGATAGCTTGAGGCTCCGTCTCAAAAAAAAAAGTTTACAAATAATACAAAGAGGAATTCTTCAAGGTATATTAATACAAAGTTGTCAAAAATCAAAATCAAAGAGAGAATTTTGAAAGCAGCTGGAGAAAAGACATTCATCTCCATAAGGGAATCCCTTGAGACTATCCGCAGATTTCTCAGTAAAAATCTTGTGGAGAGAGTGGAATAACATATTCAGTCTGTCAAACAAAACGACTTTACACAGCAGTGACATGCTTAGAAATGAAGGAGCAATAAACACTTTGCTAAATAAACAAAAGCTGAGAGAGTCCACCACTAGATGCACCTTCTGAAAGATGTTAAAAGGCGTTCTGCAACCTGAATTGAAATAATGCTAATTAATGAGAATATATGAAAATATAAAATTCACTAGTAAAGGTAAGTATGTAATGATATTTAGAGTACTCGAACACTGAAATGTCAGTGTATAAATCCCTTTTAATTCTAGCATAAAGGTTAAAAGATAAAAGTATTAAAAATAACTATAGCTATAATAATTTTATAAGGGGTATATAATATAAATAGAGGCAAACTGTGCTGTTAAAAACTTAACAGATAGTGAAGGGAATAAAATTGTGAAGTTTTTGTATGTGATCAAAGTTCTGTTGCTGTCAGCTTAAAAGGATTGTTATAACTGTAAGAAGTTTTGTGTATACCCTGTGGTAATGACAAAGCCAAAATCTATGGTAGACACGAGAAAGAGAAAGAAATCAAAGCATACCACTACACAAAATTATCAAACCGTAAAGGAAGATAGCAAAAGCACAAGAAAGGAACAAAAAAAATCCACTACAAAACAGAAAACAATTAACAAAATTGCAATAGTTAAGTCCTTATTTATCAATAATTATTTTAAGTGCACATGGACTTAATTCTCCTGTCAAAAGACGCAGAATGGCTAAATGGATTAAAAATACAAGCTCAATAGATATGCTACTTAGAGAGAGGCTTGCTTCACCTTTAAGGACACATAGGCTGAAAATGAAGGTAATGGTAAAGGATATTCCACACAAATAAAAACCAAAGGAGAGGGGTGGTATCTGTGGCTCAGTGAGTAGGATGCCAGCCCCATATACCTAGGGTGGTGGGTTCAAACCCGGCTCCAGCCAAACTGCAACAAAAAATAGCCGGGCGTTCTGGCGGGTGCCTGTGGTCCCTGCTACCAGAAGCTGAGGCAAGAGAATCGCCTAAGCCCAAGAGCTGGAGGTTGCTGTGAGCTGTGATGCCACATCACTCTACTGGGCAACAAAGTGAGACTCTGTCTCCGAAAAAACAAACAAACAAACAAAAAAAGGACAGCAAGGGTAGCTACACTTATGTCAGACAAAACCAACTTTAAGTAAAAATACTATAAAAGACACAAAGGTTATCATATAATTACAAAAGCACCGATTTATCAAGAGGACATAACAATTGTGATTATATATGCACCCAAATTCAGAGCACCTGTGCATGAAAAAGCATTAACAGCTTTTTTTTTTGAGACAGAGTCTCAACTATGTCACCCTCAGTAGAGTGCCATGGCATCACAGCTTGCAGCAGCCTCAAACTCTTTGGCTTAATTGGTTCTCTTGTCTCAGCCTCCCAAGTAGCTGGGACTACAGGGGCCTGCCACAACACCTAGCTATTTTTTGCTTGTAGTTGTCACTGTTGTTTTAGCTGGCCTGGGTTGGGTTTGAACCTGCCAGCCTCAGTGTATGTGGCCAGTGCCCTACCTACTGAGCTACAAGTGCCACTAGCATTAATAGTTTTTAAGGGTGAAATAGCAACCCAATAATAGCATTGGACTTAAATACCCTACTTTCAATAATGGATAGAGTATCTGGACAGAAAGGTCAATAAAGAAACATCAGACTTGACCTCTACTTTAGACTAAAGGGATCTAACTGACATAGACATATAGAACACTCCGTCCATAATCAGCAAAATACACATTCTTCTCAAAGGCACATGGAACATTTTCCAGGCTAGATCATATGTTAGGTCATAAACAAGCCTTAAGAAATTTAAGTAGATTGAAAATATATCAAATATCTTTTGCATCAACAAGGGTATGAAACAAGAAATCAATAACAAGAAGAAAACTGCAAGGTTCACAAATATATAGAGATTAAACACACTGCTAAACAACCAGTGGGCCAAAAAAGAAATAACAAGAGAAATTAAGAAATATCTTGAGACATAAGAAGATACAACATACCAAAACTTATAAGATGCAGCAAAAGCAATTCTAGAGGGAAGGTTATAGTGAGAAATACCTACTTAAGGAGAAAGAACTATCTCAAATAAGCAACCTAACTTTTACGCCTGAAAGAATTAGAAAAGCAAATTAAGCAGAGAGAAGGAAATAACAAAGATCATAGCAAAAATAAATAGAGACTAGAAAAAAATTAAATTAAGGGTTGATTTTTTTTTTATTAAATGATAGCTGCGTACATTAATGCAATCATGGGGTACAGTGTGGTGTTTTCATATACAATTTGAAATATTTTCATCAAACTGGTTAACATAGCCTTTATGTCATTTTCATAGTTATTGTGTTAAGATGTTTATATTCTACTTTTAGAAAGATTTAGTTGTACCCTTAAAAGATAAACCATAGAGGTGATCTCTCCAGTCACCCTCCCTCCACCCATCTGTTCCCCTCTCCTTCCCTCCCCCTTCCCATATTCTTAGACTATAATTAGGTTATAGCTTTCATGTGAAAGCTATAAATTAGTTTCATAATAGGGCTGTGTACTTTGGATACTTTTTCTTCCATTCTTGTGATACTTTGCTAAGAAGAACATTTTCAGATAAGCAAAATCAATACATGTCAGCTGGCCAGAGAAAAAAATAAAAGGTATCCCGTCAGAAAAAAGAAGTTAAATTGCTTCTGTTTGCGGATGACATAAT
>CAUYQV010071846.1:0-17955 GCA_963574575.1 Galagoides demidoff | reverse complement strand
AGGCGCCCGCCACAACGCCCGGCCATTTTTTGGTTGCAGCCATCATTGTTGTTTGGCGGGCCCGGGCTGGGGATTCGAACCCGCCACCTTAGGTGTACGTGGCTGGCACCTTAGCCGATTGAGCCACAGGCGCCGAGCCTTCATTTATTTCTTTATTTGGTAGAATCCTTCAAGATGATGTTGTGTCAGGAGATACGTGCTGTCTGTTTGTGTCATCAGTGGGGTTAGACTGTAGCAGGTTGGTCCCTCTGTTGTAAAGTTCTGTGTCAGCCATCATTCTTGGTTTGTTCCATTAGGTAATTCCTGCTTTGGACAGTTATTTCATTAGGAGTTGCAAAATGGTGATTTTCCTAATTTCATATTCTTTCTATATTAGCTAGAATGCTTCTGTAAATAAGAACTCCTCTCCACCAATTAGAGCTATCCTGAAATACAATTTATATAGGACAGGTAGCACAAATGCTTGTTTCTTTTCCTTTTTAATTGCCAACTTGCAGAATAAGAAGTTAGGAGAAACATAATTTTTTCTTTTTTTTTTAGAGATAGAGTCTCACTTTGTCACCCTTGGTAGAGTGCCGTGGCGTCACAGCTCACAGCAACCTCCAGCTCTTGGGCTTAGGTGATTCTCTTGCCTCAGCCTCCCAAGTAGCTGGGACTACAGGCACCCACCACAATGCCCAGCTATTTTTTTATTGCAGTTTGGTCAGGGCTGGGTTTGAACCGCCACACCCTATCACTGAGCCATAGGCGCTGCCTCACTCTGTCACTCTGGGTAGAGTACCATGGCATCATAGCTCACTCTCACCTCAAACTCTTGAGCTTAAGAGATCCTCTTGCCTCAGCCTCCCAAGTAGCTGGGACAACAGGCACCTGCCACCACAGCAAGCTAGTTTTACTATTTACCCTCAGTATATAGGGCTGGCATCCTACTCACCGAGCCAGAGGTGCTGCCCGAGAAGCATCATTTTTAAAAAATGTTTGGGATTAGACCTGAATGTGGTTGGATGGCTAGGATAGTGAGTGGAGAAAGGCAGGGCTTTCCCTCCCCTCAGTTTAGGGCATAGACTTTGTGTAGTATGGACAGACATTGGAGAGCTCAGAGTCCTGACCCCTGGGAAAGAATGAGAAAAACATGACACAGGCCTGTTGTGCCCTCATGTGCAGGACCTGGAGAGAAGGGGGTGGGGAGAAGCACAAGAGCAAGCCAGATATGGGGAGGCAGGAAGAGAGGTAGAACATGTAAAAACAGCTAGACATAAAAGACAGGAAAAGGGACAAAGAAAGAGAAACAGAAATGGAAGAGTTCGAGAATGAAATGTAGGCTCAGCACCTGTAGTCTAGTGGTTAGGGCGCTGACCATATGCACCAGGGCTGGCAGGTTTGAACCTGGCCCTGGCCTTGCTAAACAACAATGACAATTGCAACAACAACAAAAAACTAGTCAGGTGTTGTGTTGGGTGCCTGTAGTCCCAGCTACTTGGGAGGCTGAGGCAAGAGAATCGCTTAAGCCCAAGAGTTTTAAGTTGCTCTGAGCTGTGACACCAAGGCACTCTACCAGAGGCACCATAGTGAAACTCTGCCTCAAAAAAAAAAGAAATGAAATGTACCCTTCCAGAAGCAGAATAGAACAGAAAGGCAGAGATATGAGTTGAATGGAAAAACCAAGGAAGAAAATAGACATGAAGGCAGGGATCAAGGTGGGGAAAGGGAAAGAAAAAGACATAATGTCAAATGGATTTTTTTGTTGTTGTTGAGACAGAGTCTCACTTTATTGCTCTTGGTTGCGTTCTGTGGTGTCACAGCTCACAGCAACCTCAAAGTCTTAGATTCAAGCAATTCTCTTGCCTCAGCCTCCCAAGTAGCTGGGACTACAGGCACCCCCCACAATGCCTGGCTATTTTTTTTTTTTTTGAGACAGAGTCTCATTATGTTGCCCTCAGTAGAGTGCTATGGCATCACAGCTCACAGCAACCTCAAACTCTTGGGCGTAAGCAGTTCTTTTGTCTCAGCCTCCCAAGTAGCTGGGACTACAGGTACCTGCTGCCACAACGCCCAGCTATTTTTTGTTGCAGTTGTCATTGTTGGTTAGCTGCCTGGGTCAGGTTTGAAACTGCCACCTTTGGTGTATGTGGCTAGCACCGTAACCACTGTGCTACGGGCACCAAACCTATTTATTTTTATTTATTATTTTTTTTAAGAGATGAGGTCTTGCTGTTGCTCAGGCTGGTCTTGAACTCGTGAGCTCAGGCAATCCACCTGCCTTGGCCTCCCAGAGTGCTAGGATAATAGGCGTGAGCCACCACACCCAGCCCTCAAATGGATTTTAAATTAGATAGGGAAATAGAAGAGGGAATAGGGTACAGAGAGTGGGGAAAACACCTATAATGATCTGAAGGCAAAATGTCCTAGTGATAGAAGGAAAACTGAAATGGTGAGTGAAATAGAAAGAAAATTAAACAGAGATAGAAAGAAAAGAACAAAGAGTCCTAGAGAAGGACTAAGAAAAAGAAGTCTGGCTCAACGCCTGTGGCTCAAGTGGCTAAGGCGCCAGCCACATACAGCTAAGGTGGCAGGTTCGAATCCAGTCTGGGCCACCAAACAACAATGATGATGGCTGCAACCAAAAAAAAAAAAAAAAGCCAGGCGTTGTGGCGGGCGCCTGTGGTCCCAGCTACTTGGGAGGTAGAGGCAGGAGACTCGCTTGAGCCCAGGAGTTGGAGGTTGCTGTGAGCTGTGATGCCACAGCACTCTACCCAGGGAGACAACTCAAGGCTCTGTCTCAAAAAAAAAAAAAAAAGTCTAAAACAATGCAGGAGTCAGAGAACTGGAGAAACATGGAGAGGGCTTAGGGACTCAGCCTACAAGCCAGTCCTAGGCAGATAGTTGAGTCTCTCTCTCACTTCCATCTATCTCTTGTTGACTTCTCTGATTTTCCCAGCCCCAGAGACAGCAGATTTACAACTGGCTATGTATAGATGGGATCCTTAGGAGCCTGAGTCAAGGGTGCCCAGCTTCCCCCATCCCTCTGCCAGATAAGCATGGATATCACAGATGGGATTATTGCTGCAAGATTGAGGTCATGAAGCTGAGTGAGGTCTCAAACATTTGAAAGACAAGATATCCAGGCAGAGGGTTCCTGGCTAGAACCTGGCTAGATGTCAAAGATACTGATAGGGAGGGAAGGACCAGATAACCTTTACTCAGCCTCCTCTTCTGTTCCAAAGGGCACAAACCTCTGTCCAACTCAAGGTGAGAGATCAGGAGTTCTGAGAGTCTTGGGACAATCAGAGATGTAGGTGTAAGTCCATGGGGGAAGAAGTGGGCTCCAAACAAAGGATCCTCTACCTCTTCTAGAGGAATTACAGAGGAGACTCCAGTGGAGGCTCAATAAAGAGGAAGAAATAGCCAACTTGCTCACCTTCAGCAGCTGCAAGGGTGGCTCGGAGAGAACGCTTGCTTTTCATTCCAGAAGTTGCAGGAGAAGAGATGTGGAACCAGTAGGAGCATACCCAGAAACTAGCTCAAAGCAGATAGCCCCCAGGACTAGGTGGGAGGAGGATTCAGAGCAGCCTGCTGCCTCTGCCAGCCTGAGGATCCAGCCCATCCCTCTCCCCGCTCCACCCCAGCTCCTGCCTCCTTGCCTGAGGAAGCAACTACAGAAGTGTTCCAGGAGACCAACAGTCTCTTGGTGGGCAGTAGCCCACCTAGACTATCAGACAGCGTCCCTGAGAAGTACGTTGCCCCCTGAAGCAGCAGCTGCAGCAACCAACAGAGCCTGGAGGCCCCCAGGCAGCCCCTCGGCCACAGCAGAAGCTGTCACTGCAGCCCACACGGGAACTCAAACAAGCAGCTCGGCCCCTGGAGCAAGGGTAAATGGAGCAAGGTGAGGGATGGCAGCAGGTCACAGGTGGACCAGAGCATGGGACACAGCAGGTGTGGGGACAAGTTAAGGGAGGACAGGCGGGGCAGGGAGGGCAAGAGCAGGTGCAGGGTGGACCAGGGAGGCTGGGACAGGAGGAGCAAGGAGCTGCGTAAGAGGGACAGGCAGTGCAGGAACAGGTGGAAGGGGGACAGCCAGGGCAGGGGAAGGTACAGGCAGAGGGGGGACAGGACAGACAAGGGGAGGCTGCTGGTGGGCCATGCCTGGAGGGGCTACGGGGTTCTTGGTGGGCAGCCTTCTTGTTGCGAGGCCCCAAGCGTAGGCCCAGAGAGAAGTCCATTAAACTGCAGGAATGGTAGGCTGGGGGCTGGGTGAAGGGGAGGGCAGGGATGGAGCAGGAGGGGCCACTGTGCAGGGCAGGATTAAACCTAAGACACACTGAGCCTTGCTGATCCTGCAGGGAGCTCAGACCTCCCCATCTAGCCCTCCCCTTCCAGGCCTGCTAGGCAATGCTCTCCACTGCCACTGTCCTCCACTGAAAACCCTCCAACAGCACCAGACCAGAACATGTTCTTCAAATATGACATACACTTTCATGCCTCCAGCCCTCTGTTCATGCCTCTGTTCACAGTGTTCCTCCTGCCTAGAGTGCCCTTGCTCTCCTTTCCACCTGGGGAGGTCCTATCATCTCTGAAGTCTTCCTCTTTTTTTTTTTTGAGACAGAGCCTCAAGCTGTCCCCCTGGGTAGAATGCTGTGGCATCATAGCTCACAGCAACCTCCAACTCCTGGACTGAAGCAAGTCTCCTGCCTCAGCCTCCCAAGTAGCTGGGACCACAGGCACCTGCCACAACACCCGGCTATTTTTTGGTTGCAGCCATCTTTGTTTGGCGGGCCTGGGCTGGATTTGAACCTGCCACCTTAGGTGTATGTGGCTGGCACCTTAGCCACTTGAGCCACAGGCACCGAGCCAAGTCTTCCTCCTTATTCAATCAAAAAGTATTTCTTGAGCTCTAGTTCCCTTGAGGCCTGAGTCTCTCCAACCCTGATGTACAGAGCTGCTGCTTCAGGCCACTCAAATAGCTCCCAGAGGGGACTTAGGGCAGCAGCAACTGCTACAGAAGGGCTCTGATAGACTGAGTTGCAGATTTTGTTGGGAGCCTGCAGAGTAGGTAGGATATGTGGGTTCTGAGAATTTCCAGAGAGAGCAAGTCCCAGTATGAATGTGGGGGTTCCCAGCTATCCCTGGGAGACTGACATATCCTGGTCAACTATTATTTGAGACCTATTGGACATTTGGCACTGGCTTTGGTAGTAAACACAATAGATAACTAAATTTCCTCTCTCGTGGAGCTCCCATACAAATGAGGGGTGGGTGGGGTGGGAACAAAAAAATAAACAGGTAGGCTTGGTGAGGTGGCTCACATCTGTAATCCTAGCACTTGGGAGGCCAAGGCGGGTGGATTGCCTGAGCTCACCAAGGGTGACAAAGTGAGACTTTCTCAAAAAAAAAAGGAAGTGAAGGAGCAAGGCATGGAAATATTTAATGGAATAACAGTCTATAGAGTGGGGATAGCAAGTGCCACGAGCAAAAGAGAGAGCCATAACGGCACACATTAGAGATTAAGGCAGGTGTCCCATCACATAAGGCCTGGTAAGCCATAGCAGGTACTTGGATCTTATTTCCAAGTAAAAAGGGAAAACCTCTGAGAGTTTTAGGCAAGAAAGTATCTGGGTCTTTTTTTTTGAGACAGAGTCTCACTCTGTAGAGTGTCGTGTCACAGCTCACAGCAACTTCCAGCTCTTGGGCTTAAGTGATTCTCTTGCCTCAGCCTCCCAAGTAGTTGGGACTACAGGTCCCCACCATAGTGCCCAGCTATTTTTTTGTTGCAGTTTGGCTAGGGCCAGGTTCAAACCCGCCGCCCTGGGCAACACCTGTGGCTCAGTGAGTAGGGCCCTAGGCCCTGTGGTTCTAATTTTTCCACATTCTTTTTTTTTTTTTTTTGTAGAGACAGAGTCTCACTTTATCGCCCTCAGTAGAGTGCCATGGCATCACACAGCTCACAGCAACTTCCAGTTCCTGGGCCTAGGTGATTCTTTTGCCTCAGCTTCCCGAGTAGCTGGGACTACAGGCATCCACAACACCTAGCTATTTTTTTGTTGCAGTTTGGCTGGGGCCGGATTTGAACCCGCCACCCTCAGTATTTGGGGCCGGCACCCTACCCACTAAGCCACAGGCACTGCCCATTATCATTCCATTTCTATAAATCTAAAAAACAAGCAAAATGGAGCAGTATTCTTTAGTGACGCCTACATAGGTGCTAGAACTGTAAAGAAAAATGAAGAATTTCTGTGTTTACAATTATTACAAAAGTCAGAATGGTGGTTACTTCTTAAGGGAGCAGGGGAATTGTGAAAGGAATGCAAGGGGAACTTCTGGAGGCTAGGAAATACTCCTTTTTTTTTTTAACCTGGATGGCAATTAAGTAGGTATTCACTTTATTCCAGTTTATTCTGTACACTGTTCATAATATACATTGTACAGACAGAGGAACTAAAACTACTGCTGCTTTCTTTGCTTCATGCCACCTTGTTCAGATCATTATACTGAACTTAGATACACCTACTAGTTCATATGCCTTTTCCACCAGATCTCTTCTTTATTTTACCTATCAGTGCCTGGCATAAAGCAGATGCTCAGAGGCCAGTGTGTGGCTCACTCCTGTAATCCTAGCACTTTGAGAGGCTGAGGCAGGAGGATTGCATGAGATCATGAGTTCAAGACCAGCCGGAGCAACAGCAAGAACTCCATCTATGGCTTGGCGCCTGTGGCTTAGGTGGCTAAGGCGCCAGCCACATACACCTAAGGTGGTGGGTTCGAATCTACCAGGGCCCGCCAAACAACAATGATGGCTGCAACCAAAAAATAGCCGGGTGTTGTGGCGGGCGCCTGTGGTCCCAGCTACTTAGGAGGCAGAGGCAGGAGACTTGCTTGAGCCCAGGAGTTGGAGGTTGCTGTGAGCTGTGAGGCCACGGCACTCTACCCAGGGGGACAGCTTGAAGCTGTCTCAAAAAAAAAAAAAAAAAAAGAAGAACTCCATCTATACAGAAAAATAGGACAATTAGGCAGCTATGGGAGCACGTGCCTAGAGTCCTAGCTACTTGGGAGGCTGAGACAAGATCACTTGAGCCCAGGGGTTGAGATTGTACTGAGCTATGGTGATACCACTGTACTCCAGCTTGGGTGATAGATCTTTTTTCTTTTTTTTTTTTCATTCTATCACCCTTAGTAGAGTGCCAAGGCATCACACAGCTCACAACAACGTCGAACTCTTGGGCTTAGGTGATTCTCTTGCCTCAGCCTCCCGAGTAGCTGGGACTAAAGGTGCCCACCACAATGCCCAGTTATTTTTTTTTTTTTGCAGTTTGGCTGGGGCCAGGTTCAAACCCACCACCCTTGGTATATGGGGCTGGCACCCTACCCACTGAGCCACAGACACGGCCCTTTTTTTTCTTTCTTTATCTTTTTTAAATTTTAGGCTAATGTGAGGGTACAAACAAATAGGTTACAGTATTTGTGTTGTCAGGTGAGTCCTTCTTGTAGTTATGCAATGTGGAAAAAAACCCACAAAACTGGGTGGTGCCTGTGGCTCAGTGGGTAGGGCGCCAGCCCCACATACCGAGGGTGGCGAGTTCGAACCCAGCCCTGGCCAAACTGCAACAAAAAATAGCAGGGCATTGTGGCGGGCACCATGTAGTCCCAGCTACTTGGGAGGCTAAGGCAACAGAATCACCTAAGCCCAGGAGTTGGAGGTTGCTGTGAGTTGTGACGCCACAGCACTCTATCAAGGGTGATAAAGTGAGACTCTGTCTCTTAAAAAAAAACAACCCAGAAAACGTCAGGACCACCAACATCTGAGTTCCCATCTTAGCTCTGCAACTTCCTAGCTGTATGATATGAAAGAAATCACTTAATCTCTCTAGTTCTCAACTCCCTGCCCTGTGAAATGGGAATGATAATTTCTAGATTCCTAGATTTGCCTGGCTTGAGTATCAAATGAAATAATGTAGATACCTGGCACAACACCTGGTACATAACAAAGGATAGCTTAACAAAGGATAGGTGCTTAACAACCCCTTGCCCCCAGTACCCCATCTTTTCTTCAAAGGAGTCCACCAGAAGAGTCAGCTAGACATTAAAGACCATCTCAAAGGGTAGGCCCACATTTTTGAGGCTGTGGCAGAGACAGAGTTTGGCCAAAGGCTAGCAGACAGGGAGATCTGACTGAAGCTAAACAAAGCCCTGGTAGTTGGTGGTGGGAGTTGGCAGGGGAAGCAGGACTCTTGGGTTCTGGGAGTTTCCATCCAGGGGAAGTCCCAGGTGTGGGTGTGAGGGTGCCAGGCTGGCCCCACCCAAGACCCTGGCCCCAGGGGATGTGGGCACAAGGAGGAAAGTGGGTCAGAGCAGGGCTGGAACTTAACCCCATTGCTCCCATGACCTCTTTGCCAGCTCCAGAGGAAGCACAATCACAGAGGCCTGTTCCCTCCTGGAAGGGCCCTCAATTCCTTTTCTTCAGAGAAGAAGAACCTTGGAATGTTATTGTTTGGGCAGGAGGAACTGGAAGTTCCCCCGTGGACAGAGGAGAGAGACACCCCCCCCCCCCAACCCTGGATGGAGATTCTGTGCAAACAGACAGCTACACCCACCCACAGGTTGGCTGGCAGACACCTGTAGCACTCACCTCACACACACACTCCAGGCAACTGTGGAGGCAGGCATGCTAGCTCCAGGGAGTGGGACAGGTTAGGGCTGGATTGGGGGTGGTGCCTGATGGGGGTTGGGGGAGAGAGAGGGTTAGAGAGCAGGCTCAGAGGAGATTTTCTGTCTGGTGAGGCTCCAGCTGGGTAAATGCGGGAATCCTTCATCCTGGAGGATTTGCCAACATGGAGCCTTGTTTTCTGTAGCATAATCTCAAGTCTAAGCCTGTGATTCCTCTTCCCTCTCTTCCTCTATTTCCCTTTCTAGAGAAGGAAATAAATTAGAGGAATCATTCCAGGGCAGAATTACCAGGTGTCCCAGGGTCCTATTTTGGCTAGTAAGAGGTGATTACCATCCCTCCCTGTGACATAATGAAATCCAGGCAGGGACTAGGAATGGAAGAGGCCTCTTTTTTCTGGGGCAGGGTGGTTGAGGGCCAGGACCTTGATTCCAGGGTCCTAGCACATCCTCTTTTGTTGCCCTCCCTTCTCCCTATTTCCCCCTCACTTTTTCCCAAAAGGCTTTCCTGATCTCCCTGGCTGGGGGAAAATATTCCTTTGCTCCATTATCATTGTATCTCGTACCTCTCCACACTAATTATCTAGTTGCAATTTTGTAGGTTATTTGGTTAAAATTTGTTTTTTTTTATATAGTCATGATTTTAATTATAAATTTCATTAATAAGTGAAAATTCCAGACAAGGAAAAGGTGTAAAGCATGCTGTATCCCATATTAGCAAAGGTTCTTATTTCAAATAGCAGAAATAGACCCTGGTTTTATTAAGCAGAAAACGTCTTTTTCAAAGGGTTCGATTACTCTCACAGAATTACCAAGAATGATCTTGTCAGATCTGTTGTTACCTTCAGAGGAGGTAATACCAGAAAATACTCAATATAGTTAGTTGGTTACCATTTGACTCCATCAGACTGTGAACCTACAAGGGCAGGGACCATACCTGGTATTCCGGAATGGGGCCTACCATAGTGCTTGGCACATAGTGGATGCTTAATAAAGATTTACTGAATGAATGGTTTGTGTTCAGGGAAAAAATTCCCAGAGCTGTTTAGGCTGGTCCTGAAATTTTGTGTTTCAAAACCAAGGCCTCGGCCAGGTGAGGTAGCTCATGCCTGTAATCCTAGCACTCTGGGAGGCTGAGGCAGATAGATTGCCTGAGCTCAGGAGTTTGAGATCAGCCTGAGGCAGAGCAAGATCCTGTCCCTAAAAATAGCCAGGCATTGAAGTGGGCACCTGTAATCCCAGCTACTTGGGAGGCTGTGGCAAGAACATCACTTGAGCCCAAGAGTTTGAGGTTACTGTGAACTACAGCACTCTACCAAGGGTGACAAAGTAAGACTCTGTCTCAAAGAAAAAAAAAAAAAAAACAAGGCCTTATTCTGTGTGGGGATCTGAGCCACAGTGGGGTTGATGAGGAACTTCCACACACAAACTAATTCACCAAGAGAGCCAAGAAGCTGGCAAGAAGCAGAACAGGCCTGGTACAAGGGATGGAATGGAGCAAGCACCAGCAGTAGGGCTGGCACCACCCTTGGCACAGAGCCAGCCTAGAGGGAGGAGGTAGGCGAGGGAGGAGGAAGGGAAAGGAGACGACACACACACTGTACAAAACATGTTTGCATCACGCTCTCCCTGGGTGCCCTGGTCTCCAAGCCCTGACAGCACTTCTATGCCTTAATGATGTCCTTGGGGGTTATATCATAGCTCCCCCTACCCCACCCCCACAGACATCTGCCAGCCGCCTCTGAGCATGGCACAGGACACCCCAACAACATCAGATTGGACATGGGAAAATGACCTTCAGTGTCCTGCTGCTGGGGGGTGGTAAAGGGGATTAGGGTGGGATAGTACGGCAAGGTCAGGGCAGGTACTTCCTTTTCTTCTCTTCATATCTCCTTTTGGTCTTTGCTCTCTGGTGAAACCTGGTCCTAGGGCCCCCAAGATATCTATCTTTTCTCCAAGTCTCCAGGGTGACAGAGTGGAGCAGTCATAGAGCAAAGCCTAGAGAAAGGGTTGACCCCAGGGAAAGAAAAATGAGAGGAGCCCCCTCCATCAGTTTCCAGAGTGGGAAGCTCTCTTTCCAAAGCTTCTCCTGGAATCCCTGGACAGGAAGCTGGCTTTATCGCAAGATGGGGGTTAGAGGGTGGGGAGATGAATCTGCTCCTCTTCCCTGTCCCTCAATCTGCTACTGCTGTTTGGTTTCACGTCCAAACTGCTGTAGCCAACAGACCCCAGTTGTTGGGTCCTGGGGAGGGGTGGTAAAAGGGGTGGGGTGGAGGCAGTGGCAATCACAAGGGGAGGGGCTGGCATAGGGCCTGTCTTCCTGGGCATCCTGCTTGTCTGCTGTTGTTGGGTGGGGATGAGGAGGCCACCAGAAGGGAGGAGCTACAGTTACCAAGACAAATGGATGGACAAACACCCTCTGGAGACAAAGACAGAGGCAGACAGACAGACAAACCAAGACGAATGGGAGGGCAGGGACAGATGGAATTCTGACTCTTTCTTTAGAGGCTACCCCAAATGTTTTGTTCCCTGTTTTAGTCTCCCTGTCCGTAGATACACAGTCTCAAGCTCCAGGTCTTGGTCTCTGGAATCAGCCCCTGAGCCCCTCCACAGAAGGAAGGGGAAGAGTTCAGAGAGGTGATACTTAGCAGGGAGAGCGTCACAGGGTGGTGCCTGGTTTTGTGTCAGAATGCCCAGCCAGGGAGGGAGTGGTGCCCTTGCCTGGTTCATGAGGACAGGAGACTCATTCACTGTAAACCAAGTACAGATGTGCTGGGAGAGGGAGGGGGGAAGTAGGGCCATATTCCCAAACCGCAGCTGGGCCCGCCTTCCTTCCCCAGCAACCACCATGGCAGAGCAGGAGGGGTTAATTTTGCAGCCTCTTGGCAGGATCCCTGCCACACAGGCGAGGAACCATCCCACCCCAGCCTGGACGTTTGGGTCCAACTCCCTGACACCCGCCCTTCCCACATTGCTGAAGGCTGCTCCCAGGGTAACCCAGCAAAATCAACAGCAGCCAGGCCACCTGGGGATGAGACCCTGGAGTACCTATTCCCAGCTCTTCCTACCCTTGGATCAAAAGGGAGGGCTTATCTGCAACCCTTGACATTTTTTTTGAGTTCTCCTGAGATGGCCACAGCATGCCTCTTCTTTCTCCTCCTCCTTCACCTGACTCTGACGACCAAAAGTGGCCTTTCCCAGGAGGGAGGACACCTGGCCCCTAGGGAGGCACTGAGGCCAGAGCAGAGTAATTCCAGTATGGAAAATGTGACGTGACCCAGGAGCCCATGTCCCAGGTGCTGGCCATTCTGTGAGCATTGCTTGCTAGGTAGGGTCCTTTGGATATGTCTTTCCCGCCTACTAGCAGCTCGGCCTCTATAATGCACTTCCCTTTTCCTCCTTCTCACTCCCAACCCCAGTCCTGTGGGAGTGTTTGGGACGTCAGCACAGAGCTTTGAGTTCAGGTCCTTTATTTTCTCTCCCACTATCCTCAGAAGAATGGAGAGTGAAACCACTGGGTTCTCACTCCAGGGTTGAGAGTCAGGTCCCTGTTACGGAGAAGTCAGACAATGTCCCCCATCAGACACAGACACTGACTCTGGGCACTCTTGGACATGTGAATCACACAAACACACACGCACAGACCCAGAGTCAACAACATTCGTGGCCCATCTACCAGGCCGGCAGGCTGGTGCTGGCTGAGGCAGACACACACGCCCTCTGCCTGGGCTTTCTCCCTCATACCCAGCCCAAGGCTCCTCCCACTCCCAGCGACAGTTCCTCCTGCCCTCCTCTCCAGCGTCTTCCCCTCCAAATCCAATTCTAAAGGTGGGGACAACACGGGCAGCCAAAGACCCAGGCATGGTCACTCCTACAGCTTACTCCAGGCAGAATGAGAGAGAGGAGGTCTGTGAGCCCAGGCCTCAATATACCCAAATTCCCACTCCACTCCCACCCAGACCCCCCACAGACCCATAGTTAAACCAGTGTGCTCCTGGGACCAAAGGACTGTCTGGGGTAGGCCGACAGTCTACTAGAGGAGAGACTACTTTAACTCTCAAGTGAAGGCTGAGGGAAGGGTAATGACAGGGGCATTTGCTCTAGCAAGTTCCTGCCCTATCACTGCACCCCTGGGAGGACGTGGAGATAGTTCTCCTTGCCTACACTGGGAAGGCACCAGAGACTGGCTTCCAAGAACCACAGCCCGGCCAGAGACAACTCAGCCAGTCCCCCCAAATGGCAGGAAGGGGAAAAGTGCCAGAGAGACAGGGTTGGCATCACGAGGGCAGGACGCTGACCTCCACTGCCAGCCTTGCTGGCCTCCCAGGGGATGGAGCGGTGGAAGCCCAGCAAATGGGAGGGGCAGAGACCCAGGCGTCCCGGGCCGCCCCGCCTCCTCCCGCCCCCATCCCTCCAGCCCCAGGGCACCGAGGAGGGAGCCGGGCAGGGGCAGGCAGCAGGGGAGGGAGGAGCGAGGGCGGGAGGAGGAGGAGGGAGCCGGGCAGGGAGGGAGGTGGGGGGGTGGAGAGGGAGAAAAAGAAAGAAAATATTTTCCGTGTCCCCGCCTGCAGAGTCAGTGTGCGGTTTGGGAGAAAATGTGTCGGATATTTTGGGGCGGTCACGTGGGCGGGCGGGCTCCGAGAGGCCCCGGGACAGTCCCAGCCTAGAGCCGTGCCCCCCCCAGAGCCCCCCATTACCAGGAGCCCCTGACACTGCGACGCTGCATCCCCGAGACCGCCCGACGCCGGGACCTCGGGGCTCCGCGGCCTCCCTTCCCCCTCCCTCCCCCTCCAGGTGAGTCAGGCGAGGAAACTGGCTCTCCCGCCCGCGGACGCTTGGGTCCTCCGGTGAGGTGGGCTGGGGGAGGGGGCGCTGAGGAGCGACACCAGTTTATTCCCTCCCTTCCAAGACTGGTCAGACTGTCCGCTGCGCTTGAGTGGGGCTTCCTGCCCGGACTTGGGGTCAGCCCCGATGCGGGAAGGGAATGGGGATGGGCTGGATTATCTGCCTTTCATTTGGTGTTTAGTGGGGGAGAGCATTTGGGGAAGAGTCTTCAGCCAGGAGGCATTTATCTTTCTACTTTTGTGCTTAGAATGTGAGGGAAGACAGTTTACTCCTGTGGGGAGAGACAATCTAACTACCCCCGTTCCCCTGGGGCTCCGAGGGGTGGATCCTATGCTCTAGGCTGGTCCAAATTTCTCCTTCCCTAGTGGAATGGCATAGCTTGGAATGACTAGGGCCAGGAAAGGGTCCAGAAGCAAATGATCCTGGCCTTCTGGGTCCAGGAGTTTGGAGAGACAAGTGGATAGAAGAGGGATCTGTGAGTTTCTTTGAACTGGAATGCTAGTCCCTCTGACATGTCCCTAACCACAGGTGTGAGTCTTGGCTTCCTCCAGTCAAGGTGGGGGGCTCCTCTGGAGTATTCTTGAGAGGATCCCAAATGGAGTGGAGGAAGAACAGGAAGACTAGGACAGGCACCCAGGAGTCCTATGGAAGCTCCCTCTCTGTCTTTAGCAGTTACAGCTCAGTCCCCTCAACCTGACCCAGTATGTAGAAGGGAGTCTCTCAGCAGGTGGCCAGAGGTAAGAATATGCATAGTGGTTGTTGGTATTGGGGGCAGGAGAGTCTAAGTAGGGGGTCTATAGGGCAAGACAAGACTGAGATGACTGTCACCCTCTAGCTCTCATGTCCTGGGCAGCTGGAATCCCAGTCCTCAAGTCTGAGGCTCCTGCCCTTTAGGTCCCTCTTCAGATGCAGAGTTGAGGACCACAGCCAGTATTCCCAATCCATGAGATAAGTGGAGAGAAGACAGTGGAGGGGGCAGTTAATGTGTACAGGGTGCTGAGGGCTTGGATATCCCAGACAGACACAGACACACACACACACATACATGCTTAGAGTCTGGTAGGCAGCACAGGGCACGCCCCCCCCACCCAGGCACACCCCCACCCTGGCTCAGAAAGCCACCTAACTGGCACCTCCAGTTCCCCCCTGCCCCACCCTGCCCGTGCCCTCCGATGCCCACACACATTCCACTGGCATTGCCTGCCTGCCTCCTGGGCACTGCCCCTCCCTGGGGCTAGTGAGGTAGAGGGAGGGCACCTGGGGATGAGAAGTGGGAACTCAAGGGTCTGGACTCCCCCAAGGGTGGCACGTGGCCAAGGAAACCTGGCCCACTGCTGGCCTCCTGGGGAGCAGGCTGGGGGCCCAGGCTAGAGCAAAGGATGCCTGGGTTCTCTGCCCAGGCTGGAGATGGGGTCATGGAAAAAGGTGGTCGTGTTTATACAGAGGGGAGGGGGGCAGAGGGTGGAGAGCAGCCGACAAGAGCAGCTTTGTTCCAGGCTCTGCAGTGGGCAGGGCGGCAGGGAGACGTACCCCCCTCCATCCGGCAGCCCCCTTCATCCATGCCCTCCCCTCAACTCCACCTCAGCTCTAAGAGAAGCAGCTTTGTAAGAGCCCCTTTCCCCTTGGTCATTCCTCCTTCTCTGCCATCTGAGGTGGCATCTTGGGAGGAAAGAAGCGTCCTCTCCCTTCCACTGGTCCTCCAAAGAGCCAAGGCATCTGGGACTCTAGTTTAGGATTTTCTATTACTCTGAACTGCCTTCAATTCCTTAGTCCATTTCTCTACCCTGGATTTAATACCCTCCCTTTCTCTTCCCGCCAAGGCAGAGGACCAGAGCTCAGAAATGGGAGGAATCTTTGCTCCCTTCTCACTCAACTCCCAATCCCCTCTCTGGGGCAAAATAAGAGGAAGGCCAGGGAGAGTGGGGTTGTCCTTGGCTCATTTCCAGTCTTATGCCTTAGTAAAGATCAAGAGTATTCCTTTGCGGAACCCCTTCCACTGAAGTCTTCCTGCCCTACCCACAGGTCTCAGTTTCCCATTTGTAGATGGGGAAAACATGGACAAAGAGGGCTAAAGCAGAGTGCCCTGTTCCCAGTCTAAGCCAAGATTGGGGAACACAACAAGGGGGTTGGGGAAACCTCTAGTAGCTTCTCACCCTTGGCATTGGAGGGGTTAATCCATTTGGAATGTGGCCTGGCCAGTTGGGCTGTGGCCCAGGGGCCTCAGGGGCCCCTGGACTCCTGGCTCCATCTGAACTTAACCAGGGATAAGGACTTCAGGGAATACAGGAAGGAAAAGGGGTGGGACCCTGGGGGCTTGGAGCTCAAACTTTTAGGGCCTAGGGAGACTTGTGACTAACAAGTTTGAGGGTGATAGGGGTGTACATGGTGCTTGATAAGGGGCCGCTCTATGCATTAGGGCTGATTAAAGAGTGGTGATGGTGGAGTCTGAGTTCCTATAACCTCCATGACCATTTACCCTCAGGGGCTTGAAGGCCAAGGTAGATGAGAGATAGAAAACAACAACAACAAAAGAAGGTAGAAAAACCGAGAACTAGTGATCCCAGAAGCAAATACTGATGGAAAGAGATGCAGAAATACCAATCACCTACCTCTGAGCCTACCTACTCTGAAGTCTCTCTGTGTTTACTCTCTTGGTTCTTTTCTGCCCTTCTTTTTTTTTTTTTTGAGACAGAGCCTCAAGCTGTCCCCCTGGGTAGAGTGCCATGGCATAGCTCACAGCAACTTCCAACTCCTGGGCTCGAGCGAGTCTCCTGCCTCTGCCTCCCAAGTAGCTGGGACCACAGGCACCCACCACAATGCCTGGCTATTTTTTTTTTTTTTTTGGTTGGAGCCATCATTGTTGTTTGGTGGCCCGGGCTGGATTCGAACTCGCCACCTTAGGTGTATGTGGTTGGAGCCTTAGCCACTTGAGCGACAGACGCCAAGCCTTTTCTGCCCTTCTTCATATCACTGTTATGTTCCTGGCTGGTGGAAGTTCCCTGGCTCACTAACTCCCTAGGGATATGGGTATTTCTTAGGCCCTGGGAAAGCCAACATTTCCCTTGTCAGAGGATCAGGAGAGGAACCACCTGCCTAGCCCTAGGATTCCTGTTTCCTCTGTCTGCCTCCTTCCCCTTACCCTCCCCAAGGCTCAGGTTAAAAATCCCAAGAGAGGGCTCAGTGCCCCATAGCACAGTGGATAAGGCGCCAGCCATATACACTGGAGCTGGCAGGTTTGAATCCAGCCTGGGCCAGTTAAACAACAATTTCAACTACAACAAAAAACAGCCAGGCGTTGTGTACAACTGTAGTTCCAGCTACCAGGGAAGCTGAGGCAAGTGAATCACTTAAGCCCAAGGGTTAGGGGTTGCTGTGAGCTGTGACACCGTGGCACTCTACCAAGGGTGACAGAGTGAGGCACTGTCTCAAAAAAAAAAAAAAATCTCAGCAGGAAGGTTACATTTGGGGGGGAGAAGATGCAGGGAAAGCACCCCAAAAGCAGGGAACAAGGAGATGAGAATGAAAAGAAGGTGGAAAGGCCTGTTGTGGTGGCTCACACCTGTAATCCTAGCACTCTGAGAGGGTGAGGTAGGTGGACTGTCTGAGCTCAGGAGTTAGAGACCAGCCTAAGAAAGAGTAAGATCCACTCTCTCTAAACAAACAAACAAACCTAGGCTGGTGTTGTGCTGGGCTCCTGTAGTCCTACCCTGTTTCCCCCAAAATAAGACCTACCCAAAAAATAAGCCCTAGAAGTTTTGTTTTTTTTTTGAGACAGAGCCTCAGGCTGTCGCCCTGGGTAGAGTGCCGCACAGCTCACAGCAACCTCCAACTCCTGGGCTCTAGTGAGTCTCCTGCCTCTGCCTCCCAAGTAGCTGGGACCACAGGTGCCCACCACAACACCTGGCTATTTTTTGTTGTTGTTGTTGTTGCAGCCATCATTGTTGTTTGGCAGGTCTGGCCTGGATTCAAACCTGCCACCTTAGGTGTATGTGGCTGGCGCCTTAGTCACTTGAGCCACAGGAGCTGAGCCCTCTAGCAGAATTTCTATGCATTTGTTAAATATAAGCTCTACCCAGATAATAAGACCTAGTGATGGGCGTGGCTATGCAGCGAATCTGCATAGCCACACCATGTATTTTGGAGCAGAGCGTAAGACCTCCCCCTGAAAATAAGCCCTAGTGTGTCTTCTTGAGAAAAAATAAATATAAGACAGTGTCTTCTTTTCAGGGAAACATGGTAGCTACTACATAGGCTGAGGCAAGAGGATTTTTTTCTTTTTTTTTTCTTTTTGAGACGGAGCCTCAAGCTATCCCCCTGGGTAGAGTGCCATGGCATCACAGCTCATAGCAACCTCCAACTCCTGGGCTCAAGCGAGTCTCCTGCCTCTGCCTCCCAAGTAGCTGGGACCATAGGTGACTGCCACAATGCCCGGCCATTTTTTGGTTGCAGCCATCA
>CAUYQV010071844.1:0-10483 GCA_963574575.1 Galagoides demidoff | reverse complement strand
CATGGCATCACAGCTCATAGCAACCTCCAACTCCTGGGCTCAAGCAAGTCTCCTGCCTCCGCCTCCCAAGTAGCTGGGACCACAGGCGCCCGCCACAACAACCGGCCGTTTTTTGGTTGCAGCCATCATTGGTTGTTTGGCGGGCCCGGGCTGGGGATTAGAAACCACCACCTTAGGTGAACGTGGCTGGTGCCTTAGCCGATTGAGCCACAGTCGCCAAGCCCAATTTGATTGATTTCTAAGAATGGCACTCACTATTGTCAAGGTATTTAGCTTCATTCCAAACTGATACAAATAAATGTATATATACATATTTACATATTGTATATATGTATAATACAGTGTCCTATCCCCCTTAGAGGAATTTAAAGCAAAATACTTCAGTAAATGTGATGGTGACCACTATTATCCTAAGTAACTATTACTCACAGGGCACTGCTAGACAGGCCCTTGTAGGGCCAGATGAACCCACCATGTGCCACCATCTGGAGCTGTTTATTCACGTGCAAGGCCTCTGCCATATTATCTAGCTGAAAGACAAGACACTTCAAGCACCATGGTGCTGGTCAAGAACCCAGTGCGTTTCATGCCCTTAGTAAAGTAGTGACTAACTATAAATTTAATGTCCAGTAGGAAGGCTTTGAAGATATACCCACTTTAAGATAGATATTTTGCAACCTTGTAACCCATGAGGGGGAGTCATCTGTTTAATGTAAATGATGATTAATGACATTGCTGGTGCTGCTTTTACTGTGAGTGAGAGTAACCAGGGAAGGGGGAGCAGAGCAGCTCTTGGAGGAGATATCCTCAGTGCTCTCTGGAATTGCTGGCTTTTCTACAAATAAAGGGAACTTGTTGACCTCCCATATGCCATTACTATTTCCTCACATGGCAGAGAGAAAGAGAGAGAGAGAAAGCAAGGTCCCTGGTTTCTCTTCTAATAAGGACACTGGTCTCTTAATGAAGGTCCCACCCGCATGATCTCATCTAAACTTAATTATCTCCCAAAGTTTCTGTCTCCGAATACCATCACACTGGAGATTGGGCTTCAACATAAAAATTATGATAAGATACAATTCCACCCATAGCACATGCACACACAGAGGTAACTTTTGCTTATCAAAATACATCTTTGAGAGAAAGAAAAGCAAGTGATAGATTAAGAGAGGATATATAAAGGTAACCGCTGTTCTGGCTTTCCTTGTTATAAATTGGATTGCTATTCTTCACCTTCTTTTAAATGAAATAATACAAAATGAAGTTATTTACATCTGACTTTTTTCAAATGAATACACATAATTGTGATAATTTTCTATGTTATTCAGTTATCAATAGTTATGTTTTCTTTTTAATTGCCATGTATATTCCATAGTAAATGTATCCATCCTATCACTGGCCATTTGGGATGTGTCCAGTCTTAGGGATATTACAAAGCCACTGTGAATATCTTTGTCTTATGCTGGAATTGTGCATTAATTTCCCTAGGAATTGGTCATCAGATCATAAGGTCAGCATATATTTAGCATTAATAAATATCGCCTATTGTGCAAAGTAATTTAACCAAACCACACTCTCACAATGACTGTATGAGGACTCCAGCTTCCCATACAGTTGCCATTCTGCTGTATATATGTATCTATACCACTTCTTTAGGTTGTCCCTTCTTCTACATATAAAACATCATTATACATTTAATTTACATTTGCCTAACCAGCAATCATATTAAGCATTTTTTCATATTCTTATTGATTCTTCACTTTTCTAAAGAACTTGTATTTTAGGCTATTTAACTCAGTCATTCATTTCTCTTATGTTTACTGATATGTTGGAGTTTATATATTATAGGTTTGGGTTCTTTCTCAGATATGTATATAAAAATTTGTCTATCACTTACTTTTCCTTCTCTTAAAGATATACTTTTATAAGCAAAAGTTATAAATTTAATAAAATTCAGTGTGCTAGTTTTTAATAATGTTTTGATTAATGCTTTCTTCTTGCATCCCAAGAACACCCTGTTTTTTCCAGAGACACCAACTTATTTTTACAAGCTTTCTTTTAGAAGATTTTTTTGTTAAGTTTCACACGTGGGATTATGATTCATAAATGTCTTTTGTTAATGATTTGATGTAATGATAATAATTAATTTTTCCACATGAAAGTTAAGCTCCTCTAGTGCTTTTCCCTGGAAAGACTGTATTTCTATGATATCTTTGTTTTAAATCAAGTAGCCGTATCTATGTAGATAATTTCTGGACTCTACCTTTACTTTAATTTGCCATTTTCTAAATCTTTATGTCAATAAGAATCTTTCTTAATTACTACAGATTTATAAGAAATCTTGGAATATGATGGCTTAAATCCTTAAATTTATTCTTTTTCAGGATTTGCTTATCTATTCTTTATCTTTGCTTTTAAGTAGATCTCCCAATAGGCTTATCTATTTTTAAAACACATAAAAATGATTATTCAAATTGTTTTCAATTTACAAATTACGTGAGAACTGACATTAGCAATATTGAGTCTGAAAGTGTTTATATCTTTTTAAAAAAATTGAAACATGTTATAGCTTTTAGTGTAGAGTATCATGTATATCTCTCTTATATACAGTTTTCATTGTTAAATCATTATAGTTTAATTTTCATTGATATTGTCTAGCATACAGAAATGTAATTTATTTTTATGTATTAATATTGCCTATGAATCTTTATTTCTTTTCTTTCTTGCTTGCTTATTTTTTTTTTTTATTTTTAGAGCTAATATGTGTCTTCTCTCTTCTGTTTTTAATGTCTCTGTCCTGTTTTTAACTTCATTCTCTTGCCTGGCTAGAAGGCAGTGGCATCATCACAGCTCACGATAGCCTCAAATTCCTGGCCTCAAGCAATCTTTCTGCCTCATCGTCAAAATAGCTATAACTAAAAGTATGAGCCACCATGTCTGAATAATGGTTTTTGGTTTCTTGTAGAAAACCAAAATAAAATCTTTAAATCTTACCGTGGGAACTGAAACACACACTTTCAAATAGCTCATAGGTTAAGAAATAAGAAAGGCAATTTTAATAATATACATTAAATCAAATGAAAATTAAAATCCAATAAAGAAAACATATCAAAATTTGTGGGGCACAACTAAATCAGACCTAAGAGAAGAATTCATAACACTAAATGATTTCAATATAAAAAAAGAATATTCTAAGTTTACACTTCAGAAACTAGAAAAAGAGTGAAATACATTCAAAACAAACTGAAGAAAGGAAAAAAGAAAAAGAAGAGCTGAAACAACAAAGTAAAAAAACAATAAGAAAATCAATGGAAAAGTGAGATGATTCTCTGGAAAAATTGACAAGTCTCTAACAAGAATGACATTAAAAACAGGAGAGAGAAGACACATATTATCAATGTCAGCATAAAACAAGGATTATTATCACATATCCTGGAGACCTAAATAGATTCAGGAAAATCATTTGAAAAACTTAGCATCTTTGAGGGCAGCACCTGTGGCTCAAAGGAGTAGGGAGCCGGCCCCATATGCCAGAGGTGGAGAGTTCAAACCCAGCCCTGGCCAAAAACGGCCAAAAAAAAAAAAAAATTAACATCTTTTCATGATTAAAATATCTCAACAATTAAGTATAGAAGGAATAGACCTCAACAAAATAAATGTGACATATGACAAATCCATAGTAACATTTTAGTAGATGATGAAAAGTTGAAAGCTTTTCCTCCAAAATCAGGAATAAGACAAGAAAGTCCACTTTCACCACTTCTATTCAATGTAGTAGTTAATAAAGTCTTTTCCAGACCAATTAGGCAAATGAAGGTCATAAAAGGCATTCTAATAAGAAAACAAGAAGTTAAGTTGTCCCTGTATGCAGACAAGATAATCTTATATATGAAAACCCTCAAAATTTTACCAAAAAAATCCTATTGGAACTAATAAACAAATTCAGTAAAGTCACAAAATACAAAAATCAATAGCACTCCCATACACTTACAACAAGCTAGTTAAAAAAGAAATTTAAAAAACCAATCTAATTCATAATAGCTGTAAAAATAAAATAAAATATTTAGTATAAGTAATCTTATTATAAATGTAATTAAGAAGGTGAAAGACACATACAGTGAAAACTGTAAAACAGAGATTGCTAAAAGAAATTGAAGAGAAAATAAATAAGTGGAAAGATATTCTGTGCTCAAGTCTTAGAACAATTAATAATGTTAAAATGCCAATACTACCTGAAACAATCTACATATTCAATGAAATTCCTATCAAACATTTAATAGTAGTTTTTGCAGAAGTAAAAAATATAATTCTAAAATATACTGGACCCATGAAAGACCCAGAGTATTATGGCAAAATGAACAAAGCTGTAATCACTATGCTACTGATTTCCAAATATATTACAAAGCTATAGTAAACATAATAACATGGTACTGACAAAAAAAAAGATGTATGGATAAATGGGATAGAATAGAGTTCAGAAATAGACCCAGTAAAAAAAATAAATACTGAAAAAAACTAATTGGAAAACGGGTAAAGCATGATGAAGCAATTTATTGACGAGGATATACTGAGACAAATTAACACATAAAATGATGTTCAACGCCATTAGCTGTTAGGGCAGGTCGAACAAAAACCCATCAGAATAGCTTAAAACAAACCATGAGAAAAAGATAACATCAATGTTGGGGAGACGAGGGAAAATACAGCCACTTTTGTAAGTGGTTTGGCAGTTTCTTTAAAAACTAAACATGCAATTATCATGCATACCCCAGAAACTGGCAAATTTCTCTGCACGTAAAGATATCTTTAAAATAGTAGAAATATGGAAGGAGGTAATAATAGTTCATAATTAAGAAAATATCTGAGAGTACAATCACCCCTTGGTAGGTGTATCTGCAAACGATTGATTCCAAGTTATCCTGCAGGCACCAAAATCCATGGATGTGTAAGTCCCTTATAAAAAATGGCATAGTCTGCATATAACCTATGCGTTTCCTTGGGTAGACTTTAAACCAATACTAGATTACTTATAATACTAAATACCATGCAATTATGTGGAAATAATTCTTATATTTTAATATTTGTATAATTTTTGTTATTGAATTGCTATATTTTATAGTTTGTGTTTCCTTGAATATTTTGATCTGGAGTTTCTTGACTCTATAGATGCAGAACCTGCTGTTATAGAGGACCAAGTACAGCTTTTTTAAGTGTAGGAAATGGGTATTTGAACATTTAAATACAATAAATATTTTCTCCATACACAAAAGGATAATTATTTCCCTTTATTCAATTCCATTCAGCAAATATTTAACAGTAAAATAAAATTAATACCTCATTGCCTCAATGGCAAATATGAGGTCCGGCAATAAAGTTCATGAAATCACCCTAGAAAATGTGCTATGTACCTCATTGCTGAATATCACTATGGTCATTGCTGAACATCACTACGGTCAGCTTCAAAGTATAAGAACTTCCCTTGGGAAGTTATGCGTCAACACCACTGCTTAGTTTCACTCTTCAAAGCAGTTTTGGAACTCTTTTCTCTGGAATGGCCATCACAACTGTGGTCCTACCAGGCCTGACCATTAAGTTTATGAATTCATCCTACAAAAATGCTTCTTTTCAAAGTACTTCCAAAGGGAGTACTTTAAAGGTGACTGTAGTTATATTCAGCAATGAGGTACGTAACACTTTTTCTAGGATGAGTTTACAAACTTAATTGTCCAACCTTGTATGTAAAAGTCTATGAGAAATTCAGAAAAAATGCATACTTTTGTCTCCCCTAAACATATAACATACCTGGAAAGGAGGCTGATACATATGAAAATAATTGCTGAAATATTACTAAATTCCAAATTGTGTAGTTTAAAACAACTATAGTATGGTGGAGGGTTTCCTGTACAACAGATTTTAGATTTTCACAAAAAGAAAATAAAAGTTTAAAAGAATTTTTACAAGAAAAATATCATAATTAAATAAGGAAGTACTGTGAGGAAAGATTCTCAAATCAGAATAGGACAAGTGATGAGAACTTCAGGATTCTATATCCCTGATATGCTGCCATTGTTACAAAGATTCTGGTATCATTATTCTTCCTTCAGCTATAAATAAGACATGAAACTTAGCTTTTATCCTTCCTGCCTCTAAGCAGACTGATGTGTTTTAAAAAACTATTTTAGGAATATCAATGGTTAGCAATATAGAAAACAAAAAAATACAACATAAAAAATTCAATATGAAATAGACTTTTTTTTGTACATGACTAGATAGTATAGTGAAAAAATGTTATATTTCTTCTAATTTTCTTCAAGATGTAAAGGCAAAAAACACTAAATCATTTTCATTTTATTTAATATCTCCAAGTAGGAAAAGATTATTAAAAAGCTTATAACTCTCTTTAGTAAAGTCCATGGATGGTGATGTAACCAGTTTAGAGCAGAACGTTTTATTAGAAAAGTTCACAGAAGTCTTCCAACTTGGGTCTTTCTGTTTGCCACAAGCTCTGGTCCTTTTTTACTCCTTCTGTATTCCTTTCTGTCTAATAAAATTCTATCTTACCACTGGGGGGAGGAAAAAAAGGAAAAGTCACAGAGAAGTAATTATACTCATTAGTGTGTAGCTTAAACTTCTAAAGATCTTATAAAAGATTGACTTATATTTTACCATTCAACATTGTTTAGCAAACTATAGGAATGTTTTAAAAGTTAAAATATCTATGCATTCAATAATGTAATTGGGTCAAATAAACCTAACTATACTAAAAATATAATAATAGAATTTTTAAATCACACATGTTTTTAAAACTTATTTTAAGTCCAATGAATGTGAATGAACTAAAATTGCTATTTTCAGATAATTATCTACTCAATCAAGGGGCCAAAATGTATAAGGAATTTTTCAAATATTTATACCAAGATTAATGATTGATATTGAAGATGAAAAAATTTAAAAGATAATAAATGTCTTTAGTGAATTTAGAATACAATCATACGGCCAGTTTTGCTTAACAAATTGTTTATCTGAACCAAAGGCAAATACTCTGAAACATTCAATTTCTTCCTGATTCAAAACCTATTGCAACATTTTAGCTCAATTCAAAAAAGAGTAACAGGGATCTTTGAAACACAACCAACTTAAACAAATATGAATAAATACTATACATAAATCCGCAGTTTGTATGATATTGATAGGAATCAATGAGGAACAGTGATACTAGAGCGACAGGAGATCAATGAAGGAGCCCTATGGTTGCCTGAGCCTATTGCCTGGAAGTAGAATAAAAATGTGATATAAGGAAAAATATACACAACAAATAGATAAATTAGGTAAAGTTAACACCTTTCTTGAAAATCACAAACTAATCCAGTGTCAAAGAAAAAAGATCACTGTAGCTCTTTATTAAATAAACTGAATCTGTATTTGAAACTTTTACACAACGAAACCACAGAAGTAAATTGCTATAAAGTAATAAATTTTCTAATTTTTGAGAAAGAAATAATAAAAATTACAATAAAAGTCTTTAAGAAAATTAGGGTGGTGCCTGTGGCTCAAGGAGTCAGGCGCTGGCCCCATATACCAGGGGTAGCAGGTTCAAGTCCGGTCCCAGCCAAAATTGCAAAAAGAAAACAAACAAACAAACAAAAACCTTTAAGAAAATTAAAGAAGAAGAAATATTTCACAACTTACAATATGAGGCCACTTTTCTTGACTAAATAAATAAATAAATAAAAGATGTAGTTATTCCAGGAATAAAAGGTTGGTGTAAATATTAGTCAATCAATGTATTTTGCTGTCCACCTAGTTAGCAGAATCTAAGCATTCAAAATTATATTCCTACTCTAATAGATGTAGAAAAATCACTTGACAAAATCTGCATTTCCTTCTCAGTCCAAACCATCATCTATCTGTTCTTGACAAAAATACAAAATAAAAGCCCTGAGCAAACTGTGAAGAGGAAGGGGGTTCTTCAACCTAATAAAAGTAATCCAGGAAAAATCTCAAGCAAATTTATTTAATGGAAAGAGACGAAGTACATTTCCCTTAAAATCTTTTTTAAAAAATTGATCACTCTTATCACTTCTACTTAAAATTGTATCAGAGGCTATTTATTTGTTTCTTTAAACAAATGTAACTAGCACGTAGCTACATATATTTAGGAGGTAGTATGATGTTTTGATTCATATATATACTGTGAAAATAAACCAGGGTGTGGAGCATATCCATCCCCTCTTTCATTTATCCTTTATTTGTGGTGGGAATATAAATGCCCTCTTTCAGCTATTTTGAATGACATTACAAGCGAGGCACTGTGGCACATGCCTATACTTCCAGCTATTCCGGATAGTGAGACACAAGGGTTGCTTAATCCCAGGAGTTCAAATCCAGCCTGAGCAATAGAGGGAGACCCTGTCTCTTAAGAAAAAAGAAAGAAAAGGAAATATATACATTACGATATTGTTAGCAGTGGTCACCCTCCTGTGTGATATAGCACTAGAATGTTTTTCTACTATGTAACTTTGTCCATGTTGACCAACTCCTCTACCTTTCTCATGGTCCTATTGCAGGATTCTACTCCCTACTTGTATGAGATCAACTTCTTTCAATTCCACATGAGTGAGATCATGCAGCTATTTGTCTTGCTTTGCCTGATTTATTCCATCTAACATGATTTTCTCTAAGTTCATTCATGTTGCAATGAATGTAGCAACAGGATTTAATTATTTTTTAATTAAAATTGTATATATATACACAATTTCTGTTGTGTATATATACCACTTTTTAAAACATTAGTTTATTGATGGACTCTTAGATTGATTCCATATTTTGGTAATCACAAACAGTGCTTCAATAAATGCAGGAGTGCAGATGTCTCTCTGACAAACTAATTTCATTTCCTTTGGATAAACACCCAGTAGTGGGATTGTTGGATCATATGGTAGTTTTAATTTTGGGGGGCAACCTCCGTCCTGTTTTCCATAATGGCTATAAATTAAACAACATGTCTCTGAACAACAAATGTGTCAATGAAAAATTAAAATAAAAATTTTTTTAAAATTGAGACACAACTAAAATGAAAACACAATATACCAAACCTATGGAATGCAGCAAAAGTAGTTCTAAGAGAGAAGTTTTTAGTAATAAACACTTCAAATGAAAATCTCAAATAAACAACCTAATATTTCACCTCGAGTCAAAATATAACAAGAACAAACTAAACATAAAATTAGTAGAAAGGAAAAAATCAATAAAGATCAGCGCAGAAATAAATGAAATAGAAACTAAAAACTTCAAAATCAATAAAATAAAGTTGATTTTTAAAATAAAGATGAAATAAAGAAATCTTTAAAATAACTAAGAAAAAAGAGAGGACCCAAATAAATAAAATCAGAGAGAAAAAGAAAATATTATAAATGCTATCACAGATATACAAATGAATATAAGATACTATTATGAACAGTCATAGATCAACAAATTGGAAAGCCTAGAAGAAATGGAGAAATTAGTAGATATGTATAACTTTCCAAAATTCAGTTATGAAGAAAGAGAAAAACTGAACAGACCAATAATTAAGAAAGAGATTGAAGCAGAAATGAAAAATCTCCCATTAGAGAAAAGCCAAGCAGTTGAATTCTATCAAGCTTTAAATTTAAAAAAAATTAAAAAATAAACTAATGTCAATTCTTATCAAATTATTTCAAAAGTTGAAAAGAATTCTTCCACACTCATTCTTAGACTAGTATTAACCCTGATAGTAAAACCAGACTAGAACATAACAGAAAAAGAAAAAATAAAAAGTGGAATTTATCCCAAGAATGATTCAACATATGCAAATTAATGAACATAATAATCCCATTGACAGAATCAAAGACAAAACCATATTATCATTTCATTAGATACATTAGAAGTGTTTAATAAGGGCCAGGCATGGTGACTAATATCTGCAATCCTAGCCCTGTGGGAGGCTGAGGTGAGAGGATCACTTGAGGCCAAGAGTTGGAGATGAGCCTCAGCAAGAGTGAGGCTAAAACTTCTTTAATAAAAATAGAAAATTTAGCTGGGTATAGTGGTGCCCACCTGTAGTTTCAGCTAATCAGAAAGCCAAGGCAGGAGGATCACTTGAGCCCAGGAATTAGAGGTTGCTGTGATCAATGATGATTCCAGGGCATTCTAGCCTGGGCAACAGAGTGAGACTCTGTCTCAAAAAATAAATAAATAGGGTGCCCCTGTGGTTCAGTGGGTAGGGCGCCAGCCACATATACCAAGGGTGGAGAGTTCAAACCCAGTCCCAGATAAATTGCAACAACAACAACAACAACAAAAATAGCTGGGCATTGTGGTGGGCGCCTGTAGTCCCAGCTACATGAGATGCTGAGGCAAGAGAATCGCTTGTGCCCAAGATTTGAGATTGCTGTGAGCTATGATGCTAAGTCACTCCACGAAGGGTGATAGAGTGAGACTCTGTCTCTAAAAAAAAAAAAAGTTA
>CAUYQV010071842.1:0-79954 GCA_963574575.1 Galagoides demidoff | reverse complement strand
CTTTTCACTAATTAAATTCTACATTTTCAAGACCCAAAATTAGAATTGCTGAAATCAATATATAAAAATGTATATAAATTACTTACCCATGTTAATAATCATGGTATTTAAGAGGATGATTTCAAGACAAATTATATGATTATTTGAGCAACTCATATTAATATCAGAAACAATTTGAAAAATTTTAAGAATTTTTAAGATAAAAAAATCAAAATGGTTAGGACAAAAGAAAGAGGGAAGGGAGAGGACAAATAAAGTACAATTAAAAAATATGTATTTTTTGGCCAGGGCTGGGTTTGAACCCGCTACCTCTGGCATATGGGGCTGGTGCCCCAGTCCTTTGAGCCACAGGCACCAACCCACAATAAATATTTTTGAATATCTGATTTCTGTCATGCCTTAATGTGATTAGCATTTTCATGTGATACAACTTCATCCTCATAATAGCAGCTTTACAAAGTAACTACAGTTATGTGTAGCATATTCTGGTCAATGATGGACAACATGATGGTATTGATCCCATAAGATTATAATGGAATTGAAAAATATCAATTGTTTAGTGGCATCCTGATAACTCTAGTCCTGTGTAAACCTAGTCTAATGTATGTGCTATTGTTTTAGTTTTTAATTAAAATGATCTAAAAAGTAAAAACAAATTAAAAATTTAAGAGCAAAATTCTTATAGGCTAAGGATATAAAGAAAGAAAATATTTTATATAGCTATAGATGTTTGTGTTTTAAGGTGCAGTTTATTACAAAAGAGTGAAGGAGTTAAAACATTTAAACGTTTGTGAAGTAAAGAAGTTACTGTAAGATAAGGTTAATTAATTATTAAAGAAAAAAATTAACAAATTTAATGCAGGCTCAATGTGTGGTGTTATGAAGTCTAGGAAGTCCCCAGTAGTGGACAGCAATGCCCTGGACCTTCACATTCACTCACTGCTCACTTAGGGACTCAATCCAGTCCTATAAGCTCCATTTATGATAGGTAACCCATCCAGGTGTACCGTATTCTACTTTTTTACTGTACCTTTCTATATTTAGATATGAGATACTTTTCCATTGTGTTACAATGATCTCCAGTATCCAGTACAGTCACGCGTCATGCATGTTTATAGCCAAGGAGCACAGGGTTATCTCATACAGCCTCGGTTTATAGTAGTATATAAATACTCTCTGTTACGCTTGTACGATGTCAAAACCACCTCATGCTGATAAATACTCTCTGTTAGGCTTGTACGATGTCAAAACCACCTCATGCTGAAAATCTCAGAAGCTATTCCCATCATGAAGTGACACCCGGTTCACAATGTGACTATGATTAGGGAGTCATAACCCAGATTTATACTATGGGATTTTTCCCATTGTCCTAGTATCCTAACATGTCACAGCCCTGTTACGTGGGAATGATGTAAAGTTGCATTCAAAAATTTACTCGGATATTGTTTCCATGTATTGACCTATGTTTACTTATAATTGCTAGTTACTATGGCCTGTATTTGTCAGATTCATTTACACACTACTCTAATTGTTGTTAGAGGTTATTAGTAACACCAATAACAGATATGGCATTTACATTGTGGTTCAGAGGCAGATATAATTTATCTAAAATTAATTGCCTGTGAAATACATGGGTAAACTTTAGAAAACATAGTTTTTTAATTACCTTTATATGGAAAATGGAGGGCATTTCTTTGGGGGGCCAGGGCTGGTTTGAACCCATCACCTCTGGCATCTGGGGCTGGCACTTACTCTTTTGAGCCACAGGCACCACTCAAAAAATGGAGGGCTTTTCTAGTGAGTATGTATTTTTGCATGTTTGGTAGAAAGATTATGTCATCTTAATAACCTAAGTGTTCCTTCATGGAAAGTGAATGTCAGGGAAAAATATCTGACAGACCACCCTTGCTAAGGCTTCTGTGCTTCCCAGTAAAGCAACTATTTTATCTATTGAGACAGCTGGAGATACCTGTAAGGAAATACCACTTAGTGATGTGGGGCAGACATCAAAGTCAGTTAATTATGGGAAAGCAAGCATTTAATGTACTCGATACTAATATGAAACTAGCAGATGAGCAACTACACTATTGTGGGTACACTAGAAAAAAAAATTAACACTCAGGTAGGATAGAGTGGGAGGAGGCAGGAGGAAAGAAAAGGAGGAAGGGAGTTTGGCAATCTCTCACCTGGGGGGTACAATGTAGGGGTACATGGTGCACCTCCTGGGCAAAGGACCCAACTACAACTTAGACTTTACCCAACAAATGCAAACAACATAACCTAACTATTTATATGCATGTATTAATCTGAAATTTAAAAAAAGAAAGAAAAACTCAACTAGGTTATATTTTAAGGAGAAGGATTAAAAAAAGTCCATTCATTGGAATAAAATTCTAAAATAATAGTGTCATTATCCAAATTATCAACCATTCAGTAATCCATTATTAAAACCATTAATTAATAAATAATTATTGATTGTTCAATAATTGTCAATTATTCATTGATTAATAATAATAAATGCTATTATCTAGATTGGGATTGAGCCAATGTTTAAATATTAACAAGTATTTAATATTTATTAAATTTTTAACAAATAATTGATGGGTTAAGATTCAACAATTACAAATTACACTGTAATTTTATATTGCTACTATTGCTTCTTGACCTTTTGGCTAAGATCAAGTGTAATTTTATATTACTACTACATAGCACAGTTCACTGCAGAATTCCATACTAAAATTCCAACATCATTTATATAAAGTTGACAATTGATTATGTTCGTGTCCTATAAAATGTTAAGGATTTTTTTTTAATTACTTTTAGGTGAAGTATACAGTGACATCTATATTTCTAAAAACATATGATCTTCAATGCTTAAGGTGACTCTAACACTAAAAATGAGTATTGTTCATTTAAATATTGTTGCATTGATATCTCAAAGTAGTTTTGATTTGTATTTCTCTGATGATTAAGGATGGTGAGCATTTTTTCATATGTTTTTAGGCCATGCGCCTGTCTTCAGAGAAATTTCTCTTCAAGTCCCTTGCCCACCCTGAGAGGGGATGACTTGTTCTCTTCTTGCTAATACATTTGAGTTCTCTGTGGATTCTAGTTATTAAGCCTTTGTCAGAGACATAACCAGCAAATATCTTCTCCCATTCTGAGGGCTGTCTACTTGCTTTACTTACTGTGCTTTTGGCTTTGCAGAAGCTTTTTAATTTGATCAGGTCCCAGTAGTGTATTTTTGATGTTGCTTCAATTGCCTGGGGGGGGGGGGGGCTTTTTATAAAATTTTCACTCAGGCCGATTTCTTCAAGTGTTTTCCTTACACTTTCTTCTAGTATTTTTATAATTTCATGTCTTAAGTTTAAATCTTTAATCCAGTGAGAGTCAATCTTAGTTAGTGGTGAAAGATGTGGATCCAGTTTCAGTCTTCTGCAGGTCACCAGCCAGTTCATCCAGTACCGTTTGTTAAATAGGGAATCTTTACCCTACTCAATGTTTTTAATTGGCTTGTCAAAGATCATATAACGGTAAGTAGCTGGGTTCATCTCTTGGTTCTCTATTCTGTTCCATACATCTACCTCTCTGTTTTTGTGCCAATACCATGCTGTTTTGATCACTATGGATTTATAAAATAGTCTGATGTCTGGTAGCGTGATTCCTCCTGCTTGTAAGATTAACCCATGTCACAAAATCCCAAAATCACAGATGCTGGTATGGGTGTGGAGAAAAGGGAACACTTCTACACTGCTGGTGGGATTGCAAACTAATACATTCCTTTTGGAAAGACATCTGGAGAACACTTAAAGAACTAAAAATAGACTTGCCATTTGATCCTATAATTCCTCTATTAGGTATGTATCTAGAAGACCAAAAATCACACTACATTAAAGATATCTGTATCAGAATGTTTATTGCAGCCCAATTCATAATTGCTAGGTCATGAAAGAAGCCCAAGAGCCCATCAAGCCACAAATGGATCAATAAATTATGGTATATGTACACCATGGAATACTATGGAGCCATTAAGAAAGATGGAGACTTTACCTCCTCCATGTTTACATGGATGGAACTGGAAAATATTCTTCTTAGTAAAGTATCCAATGTACTCAGCCCTACTATGAAACTAACTTATAGCTTTCATAGGAAAGCTATAACCCAATTTTACCCCCGAACCCTGGGGAGCGGGGAGCGGGTGGGATGGAGGGAGGGTGGGTGGAGGAAAGTGATTGGTGGGATCACGCCTATGGTTCATCCTATAAGGGTACATAGGAATCTCTCTAAATGTAGAATATAAATGTCTTAACACAATAACTAAGAAAAAGACATGAAGGCTATGTTAACCAGTTGGATGAAAGAACTTCAAATTGTATACAGAAACAGTACACTGTACCCCATGATAGTATTACTGTACACTGTTATAATTTAATAATAAAAATTGTTGCATTAAGTTTTTACTTTGTTCATAACAAAGAAGGACTAATTTTGTAACTATCATTATATTATTTGGAGGTACATGTGGATGATAAAAGTTATCAATTTTTTTCACTTGTTTAGTATTCATTTATTTTTGTTATATGAAAATGTGAACTAAGCTTTCCAAATACATTTTTCTTCAAACCAAATGTCCAAATCAGGGTTGTCTGCATCTTTTATTTGAAATTCCGAATCCATTGTTTGCCTGTGGGATTAGTAAAGAAAACAATGTTTAAAAAAATTTCACACAGAGGGCGGTGCCTGTGGCTCAGTGGGTAGGGCAGTGGCCTGGATACCAAGGGTGGAGTGTTCGACCCAGCCCCAGCCAAACTGCAAAAAATAGCCGGGTGTTGCAGTGAGTGCCTGTAGTCCCAGCTACTTGAGCGACTGAGGCAAGAGAATTGCCTAAGCCCAGGAGTTGAAGGTTGCTGTGAGCAGTGTGATGCCATAACACTCTACAGAGAGAATAAAGTGGGACTCTGTTTCTAAAAAAAAAAAAAAAAAAAAAAAAATCCACACAGAATACAGATGTTTGTAGAAGAGTACTTGCAGATATATGAATGAGAACTTCAAGTGAAATCATTTGATGAAGGGATTTAAAAAAAAAAAAGTAACTGATATTTGAGATATCTCTGTAAAATCACTGGAGTACATAAATATATGAATTAATTTCAATGTTTAAGTCTTTTTATGGTTTTTGTTAAAAAAAAACTTCAGAAAGATATTTGGTTTCCTATAGATTTCTACCTGTACATAGGAAAAGTTAAGATAATGACTAAACTTCCATATAATTTTTTATTAAATTCTTGAAACTAGATATCCAACAGATACTCACTAATCTTAGTATAGTACTTTACATACATGTATTTGGAAACAAGGTGTCAGCTGACTTGGGGTAGTAAGTTCCTTGCTGCTATAACCCTCTTTTTAAATACCCTGCTCTAATGATGTGAGCCCTCATCTATCAGGGAAACTGGTGTATTACAATATTTATTTTGGGATTGTTGGGAGGGACATGGCTACATTTCCTTATGCTTTTTCCTTATCATCCTGCTCTCCAGCCTTTCATTGAATGCTCCATCTCCTCTCTTGGGTCCTGTTGGTGTTACATTTCCAGAACATTTAGATCAGCAGTAGATGTTACCTTGATTCCTAACTTTTCACATACCATTAAAACAACACCATGAAGCAAAATTTTACTGAAGACATGAAGAAAATTATGAAAACCAATAGAACTGCATTGGGCATGCAGCAACTAAAGGCTGTATATTAGCCATCATTAAACTACATTTCATTGACCATTAGATACCAAGAAATATTTCTTACTGCCTCTGTACCCTGCCCCTGATGCCACTACCTGTATCTCCTGCTTTAATCTTTTCACAACCTCTGTTTTTCAGTTCAGAGATTATACATTCTTTCTATATGACTATGAACAAATAATTATTTTATTTGTCTTATTTACTGTCTTCTAACTTAAGCCCCTTAATATCTTCTATTTAATAGTCATTTTTTCCTTTGTTTTCAATTAGGAATTTGCTCCATGACCTACTTATGCTGCTTTTCTAGATGGTACCAGTGAGTTGTATTTTTCATTCCCCATATACTTTTATGATGAAATCCTTGTGCTTTATGAACTACATTTTGAACTTGATTATGAACTAAGTTTTTCTGATATATGAAGAGTTAGCATCCAAGGCAATGATGATAAATATTTGATCTTAACTTCATGACTTCACTAAGATCATATGTGTCCTCATTCAATTAATAAGAATAAGAAGAATAAGCAAAAGTTGAATTTAATATAATGAACTCTACTGAGATAATTTTTTGTAGACTGTGTGTGGCACTATGTAAATGTGCTAAGATTACATGTTCAAAATCGAGTGGGACTAAATATTAGGCAAAGTGTATTGCTGGCAAAAATGATATAATAAATAAAAATAAACACTGTATTAGTTCATAGACTAAAAATAACTCTTATGGTTTTAAAAATGACAAACAGTTTTATCGGGTCACGTTATATTGTAAAGTGTTAAATTACAAACATCCTGATGTTCACGGGCATCATCAAAAACTAAAGTTTTCTCCAGTAATATTTTTTTCTCATTGATATGATAGAAGGAAGACAGTCAGAGTTCTATTTTCATTGGAATGTTTATTTTTAAGTGTGAATTATTTATAATGTAAAATTTTTAGATTCATTTGAACTCTAGCCAGAGGCATTTAGTTTGGATTTCCCAAGCATGCAAATGCTAATCATAGTACTTATAGGCTACTGGGGAGAAGGTTTTTCACTCTTGACACTTCTTTTCCCCTCTAAACAGAGGGAACTTCTGTCCTTTGAATTATCTGTCTTTTTCTATTGTGTCAGGAATATATAAATGACACTGGGAGTTATGCCTAATCTTTTTGATAAACTACAGGTACTCTACCAAGAAGAATTTACAAAGAGGAAAGAATGATTTAATTAGACAATCAATAATCAAGAGAAAATTATTAAACTCCTCAGATGAGTCATGTTTATCTGGGAATTCCTCCTTCAGCTCCTCTTGCAATTCATTTCATTCCAATAATCTCGAGCCATCGCCTTCTTGTTGTTCTTCTGTCTTCGCCCTCATTATTCATTGCTCTAAAGCCATCCTTTCCTCATAGCTTACATTACATAGAACCCAGCAGTTATTCATGCTCTAAATCCATCCTTTCCTCATCTCTTACCCTAAAACTAACAAAAGAGGCCTTACATTAACAAGGCTTAATTTGTGTACAACTAATGATAAGCAGGAGAGATTTTTTTTTAATGAAATTCATAACCAAATTTATAGAGTTATAGCTTTATTATTTCAAGGGAATTTCTGAAAAATTTAAAACTCTCATGTAGATATGTACATGAGGAGAATATTATTTGGTTTCCTCTTATCAGAATATTTTAATTTGAACTAAACATAGAACATACTTTGCCAAAGAAATGTTAAAAAGTTCTCCTAGTTTTCATATCTATCTATGTATCAATCGATCATCTATCCATCTTTCTATCTGTGCTTTTATTCTTACCTTAGCAAAGGAAAATGTTTAAAACGTGTTTTTGGTCTCTTTTGATGATTTCCTTAGGATACAATGGGTACTTTCTGTCCATCGGTAGATATTTGTTCTTCTTTTGAAGCTTTTCAATCACTATTTAAACATTAGAACACAAATCATATGAAAAAGTAGAAACATTTAAACAACATTTTTTTCATTACAGTTTAAGTCAAAGTGCTTAGTTAAATGAACGCACCATATTCACAGGCAAAGTAGCCCAAATGTATTCCTGATTTTGGTTGTAACCAGCTTCTTCTATTCCTGTCATAGATACAGAAATTGAATTGTGCTTATCACTGTCATGCAGATGTGATATATATTTATTTTTCTACTCTCCAGTGATATATAGGATAAATCATTGGAGCTCCTGAAATGTCTGTTAGATATTAAATCACTGATGTCAGCTGCCAAGTCAACTCACTAAACTCAAAAAGAGGAAAGCTTGGCTCCTGACTCTTTTTGTGTATTTTTGTTGCTTTAGCTAGTACCAACTAAATCACAACTGCCTGGCTGTGTGAGATGATGGATGCTGTTGGAAAGCTAAGGCTATTTTTGTAAGGTACTGAAATTTATTTACCCATCATCACTTAGACTGCAAGTTATAGATGGGCATTTTTTTATTTCTTGAACTTAAAATGTTAAATTCTGAAAGTCTCAAAGCACAAATTAATGTACATTTTTTTTTGTCTACCATGTGAATAGGGCCAATATATATGGTAATTTGGCTGAACTAGTTGATAGAATTCATGTTAAGTTAAGATAATAAGCATGAATTTCACAATTAAATTTCCCCATTGACTACTTGTTGGACAAATGCATTGATTTAAAATTACTCTCATTACATGGAGATACTTTATTCCCAGACTAATATAATTTACACACCACACTTCCAGTATTCTGTGGTGCACATTGACATTTAGAGGGATAAATCTTTTAAATTTTGGCTTGAAAGCTGCACATATGAATATACTGTCAAGGCACATCTCTTAAAAGTATATTTTCTTCTTTTGCATTTTTGTCAAATATTATTAAGTTTAGATCTCAGTGATTCTTGGAAAAATTTTTATCCTGGATAATGAAGACTCCTGAATTTCTACTTTTTCACTAGAAATTTTAGATAATTATTGTTTTAACCATTATTGTTATGAATATGGATTTTATACACTCACATACCTACATGCACCACACACACTCACTTTTCACCTTGTCTTTGGATAATTATATTAATGTCCTCAGCAAAAATTGAAGATTTTAATTTAAATCTGAAATTTTTCTTAATCATCAATAAAATGTGCTATCATTTCAATGTAGCTTTGCCAAAGCAAAACTCGCCCTAGGCAAAATCAAGTAGATAAGGGGAACTTTATTAAGGCTCTTTCAACAGAAGAAACACTAGAACATAGTTTGAATTCAGTTCCCTAGAAATGAAAGGCAAGAAGTTTTTCTTTCTATTTTTTTGTTATTGTTGTTGTTGTGTATTTTAGTGAGATTTCCTTTACAATTTCAGATTAATATATGTGTACAAAAGATTAGGTTATATTGTCTGTGTTTATTAGGTAAAGTCCAAGTTGTATTTGAGCCCGTTTCTCAGGAGGTGTGCTATATTCCTTTACATGGTATCTGTTAGGTGAGACCTTAGGAAACTCCCTCCCTCTTCCCCTCAACCCCTTTCTTTTCCTCCACACTTGAGTCTAATTTTCAGTGTTTTTTTTTTTTTTCTTGTGTGGGTGTGTAATTGTTCATCTACTAGTTTCATATTAGTATTGAGTACATCAGATGCTTGCTTTTCCATTCTGGTGACACTTTACTTGGGAGGATATTCTCCAAATCAGTCCAAGTAAGTATAAATTGCTAAAGTGAGCTAGTGAGAAAGAACTAGTGAACTGGGGGTGGGGAATCAATGGAATGTGTTGCTAATTGGTGCGGTAAGAAATTAGTCTCCTACCCTCCTTCAGAAACTGGGAGGCAGGTAAACCTTTTCCTTGATGATTTCAAATGGATAACTTCCAAGTCCTTATGAAAGATATTCTTATTTCATAATGCTGACAAAGGACTTTTTCCAAAATTTATTCACTAAGAAGCAGAGAAATAATCTGTAAGTTTTCCAATGTGAAGGTTCTAAGAAAGGGGAAGTCAGCAGCTAGAGGTAAGAAGGAACCCTTTTAACACTTAGTCAAGCTGAAGAGAATCTTAAGAACATTCTAGTCAGATATTAAAAAAAGATTGTGTTAGAGAGGAGTAAGGAGGCAAGATGGCTGACTACAGACATGGGTCTTAAGATTGTCTTACAAAGAAGGAAAAGCTTTAGATGAAAAACACATAGCCTAGGCATTAATTCTGAGGGAAAATGTGTCAGAACTTACTGGAGAATCCACAGGAAGAAGTTGTAGAACAGATCTAGAAGGGTCAAGATTTCCAGAGAACAATCCCTGAGGAACCTGGAGCCCCGTGGAAAGGTGGGGGTGTTTGTTTCTCCTTTCTTCATACCTCTGGCAGGTTGTAGGCTCTCGAGCTATTGGAGAGCTTCAGTACCACACAAGCCCAAAGGTTGCCACCACCAGTGAACTGGGGGCTTCTTGAGAACGCAGCACTTTGCTTCCAGCCCCCTTGGGTTGCTTCTCCTCATCACAGTCCTGAGCCAAGGCCGTGGGCACTGTTAGTTTTCCACACACTGTGGGCCTTTGTGCTCCTCAGGGAGCTTTAGTCCTTCAGTTTTCTTGTCCCTGGTCCCCACAAAAAACATTTCCCAGCAAACACCCTCCCAGACTGCAGTGACCAAAGGGGGCCACAGGGTTCCAGGGTCACCGTTTCTTCCCAGAGTTTGGACATTCAGAGTAGGTTGCCTTCAGGAGAGAGAAAAGTGGTATAAGTGGAGGTAGCGAGTGGAGGATGAGTCTCTTGGGACAAGGAGGACCAGAAGTCCAGCTCTCCTCCATTCAAACTCTTCTTTATCCCCTCCCCCTTCACCCTCAGCTGTCAATGCAGCCATGGCAGTTCCCATGTGAGTCAGCATGGGTGCCTCAAGGGACAATTGAGCTAGGGCTCTGAGAAGTGGCTGCCTCCCCTCTGTCAGTGTACTAACCATATTCAGTTGCCATAGAGAGTGGGCTTCATGTCTTTCCTCTTAAAGACTTGTAGTGGGTCAAAGTGGGCTTGGACTGTGAGCTCCCTCCTTGGTACTGCTTGCCTGGCTGCTCTAGCAGGGCAGCGTATACCCTGAAGCAGAGGGCTAGTAAGCTTAATTGAGCACTGACCAGCACGTTTCTCCCTGACATGTCAGAAATTGAACTCAGGGGATTAGAGGACAGGCTTGCAGGCTGGACCCTATACCTGCTGGGCTGAATTGTGTTGCACAGGGGCACAGAGAAGAAATTTTTGAACAAACCCTGGGAGGGGGAGGTGAGGGAGCCCACATGAGAAGAACTAGATGGAGGGTGCAGTGTGGATCCCAGCTGCAGTGCACTTTCATAGCACCTCCCACCCCCATAAGAAGGCCAAGATTTTGGTGTGGGGCGGAATCCTGAGTAGGAAAGCTCCTAGCATGCTGTGCCTTGCTGGTGAGCTCAGCTAGTTTGGGCCGGTGCTTGTGACCAGACCCCAGAAGGAGATCCATGGGACAGGAGAAGAGGGAGAAGTGTGAGATCCACTCTTACCTGACAAACTAAATCCCAGACTACCTCTCCACCAGGAGCAGAATCTTTTTTGTCTTGGTAGGGCCATGCCAGCACTTTTACCCAGTAGTCTGGGAGCAGCCTTTTCACCTGTCATGACAATTCTTGTGCCCACCATTGTGGAACCTAAACATAGGCTCATCTTACCCAGCCTTGCCAAGCCTCACTCCTCTATCTGGGCTATGGTAGAGCACAAGAAGCTCCAGGATTCTACCTACTGCCTAGGACATGCGTGAGTCCTTCTTCTGATTGAATAGGGCTGGATATAGGTCCCATAAGACACCATTACATCTGGCTCTTTTCTGAAAGCACCATCTACTGGCAGGGAGCACAATATGTACAGCCCATTACAACATTTACTGAGTCTGTCATAAAGGGCATGACTGAATCTTCCCTACAAACTCCACTTACTGATTTAAAGATTAAATTGAGTAACACAATATAATTCATACTGTTAAGAAGACCATGAGGCTTCTTAAGATATACATCTCTCTTTGTTGACAAGAGAATCTGCCCATAATATACTACTACAATAGAGAACAAGTAACTCACAATTGAGAAAACCACCACACTGAATATATCCATTATATAACCAAGGCTCCACCTACAACCTACACCCCCGTCAAGAAAAGGCACAAAGCTTTCTCAACATATGCTACAGACACACCTTTAAGAGTGAAGGAAAAAATAAATCCAAGAAGCAACACCTGCTACAGATAAAAGGGACTCCAGAAGCATAAAGAATGAGAATGAAATGACCACCCCACCAAAGGAGCACGTCAGCTTTCTAACAATGGTTCCCAACCAAAATGAAAATACTGAAATGATAGAAAAAAAAGAATTCCAAATACAGATTGTAAGGAAGCTCAGCGCTATTCTAGGGAAAATGGAAAACCAACTCAAAGAAACAATAAATTAATTCAGAAAATAAATGAAAATTTATTAAAGAGTTGATACATTTTATAAAACTCAAATTGAACTTCTGAAGATGAAAAATTATTTTAAGGAACTACAAAACACAGTGGAAAGTATTAACAATAGACTAGACCCAAAAGAAGAAAGAATTTTAGAACTTGAAGACAACTCTTTTGAATTAACCCAATGAGTAAGAAAGTACAAAGGATCAAGAGGAATGAACAAAGTCTACGAAAAGTATGTAAAACAGCAGAATATAAGAATCATAGCCAGTACTGGGATGAAGGAGGGGAAGCAAAATCCCTGGAAAACATATTTCAGGGAACAATTGGGGGGAAACCCTCTGGTTTGGCAGAGATTTAGAAATCCATATCCAAGAAACTCAACGAACCTCTGAGAGATTTATTGCAAAAAGGGCATTACTGAGGAATATAGCCATCAGCTTGACCTAACTCAGTGTGAAAGAGGAACTCACAAATAACTTGTGTAGGAAAACCCATCAAAATAACAGTAGATTTTCAGGCAGAGATCTTACAACTGGGAAAGGAATTGGGTTTGAAACAGAATAAGTCCACGTCAAAAATTTTGTATCTTGCAAAACTATGTTTGATAAATGAAGAAGAAAAACACTTTTTTCCACACAAGCAGACAAATACCAAGGGAATTTGTGACCCCCAAGACCGCCCTATAAGAAATCCTTAAGAGCGTTTTATATACACTTTAGACCAGTAAATATATGCCAATATGAAAACACCCAATGGCTAGAACTCACAACTCTTACAAAACAGACACACAAGAGACAGAACAAAACTAGGTAACAATCAGGATGACAACCAGACTGCATTTCATGTAACAAGGCTAACACTGAATGTAAAGGGTCTTAACATTTCCATTAAAAAACATAAATTTACTGAATAGAGAAAAAACATAACTCAAATATATACTGTCTCCAAGAAACCCATTTAACTGACACAGAGTATGATAGACTCAAGGAAAGCAGCTGGAAAAAATATTCCATGCCAATGGAAACCTAAAGCAAACAAGCATAGTCTTTCTTATCTAAAGTTTAAAATAAACTTTATATATATATATATATATATATTATTAAATCATAGCTATGTACATTAATGAAATCATTGGATACAATGCACTGGTTTTACATACATCTTGAAATGCTTTCATCAAACTGGTCAACATAGCCTTCACAGTATTTTCTTAGTTATTGTGTTAAGACATTTATATTCTATACCTAGTAAATTTCACGTGTACCCTTGTAAGATGCACTGTAGGACTGTAGGTGTGGTCCCACCAATTACCTTCCCTCTATGCATCCTCCCCCTTCCACTCCCCTCCCTCTCCCCTTTCCCCTTCTTCTTGAGCTATAGTTGGGTTACAGTTTTCATAAGAAAGCTATAAATTGGTTTCATAGTAAGATTGAGTACACTGGATAATTTTTCTTCCGTTCTTGAGATACTGTGCTAAGAAGGATAATGATAAAGGGATCAATTCAGCAAATCCTAAATATATATTCATCTAACACAGGAGGTATAGATTCATAAAACACGTTTTACTAGATCTAAGGAAAGAAATAAACATCAACTTTGTATTGCCTGGGGACTTCAAGACTCCCCTGACAGAACCAAAAATATCACGGAAGCAGATCAACAAAGAAACACTGGACTTAACTGGGACTCTGGAACAAATGAGTTTAATAGACATTTACAGAATATTCTACCCTAAACCTTCAGAACATATATTCTTCTCAGTCAGCACATGGAACATTGTTCAAAATTAATCATATCTAAGGTCACAAAACAAGCTTCAGCAAATTTAAAAATATTGAAATCATAACACGTATCTACTCAGACCACAGTGGAATAAAACTAAAAATCAATTCTAAGAGGAAATCTCAAAACTATACAAATAGGTGGAAATTAAACAACCTGCTGCTGAACAATTATTGGGTTATTGCTGAAATCAAGATGGAAATAAAGGGATTTTTCAAACTGAACAACAAAGGTAACACAAGCTTCCAAATCTGTAGGGTACAGAAAAAGCAGTGGTAAAGAGAAAGTTCATAGATGTAAATGCTGACATCAAAAACCCAGGAGGATAAAAATTAACATCCTAAGGTTATACCTTAAAAACTAGAAAAAGAACAAGCCAAACTCAAAGGCTTCAGAAGGAAAGAAATAACACAGCTCAGAATAGAATTAAATAAAATGGAATAAAAAAGATCCAAATCCTCAACAAAACAAAAAGTTAGTACTGACAACACATAAACAAAATTGACTGATCTTTTTCTGTATAACCAGAAATAGAAGAGACAGGACTGCAAGAAGCTCAATCAAAAAATGAAAAGGAAAACATTAAAACTGATAGCACAGACATTCAAACTATCACTGAAAACTGCTATTTAAACCTCTAAGGAAACGGTACATTCTCCTAAGCCTAAGGAAGAAATAGGAATCTTGAACAGACCAATAACAAGCAGCAAGAATGAACCAATAATACAAAATTTCCTGATAACAATAAAAAAGCCTAGCCTCGATGGATTTACAGCTGAATTCCACTAGACAGAAGAATGGGCACCTCTCCAACAGAAACTGCTCCCTGACACCAGAAGAAGGGAAACTTTCCTACCTCCCTCTACACAGCCGCTATCACCTGGATACAAAAAACCGGACAGACACAACAAAAAAGGAAACCAGAGAACAATGTCCTTTATGAATACAGATGCAAAAATTCTCAACAAAATACTCGCAAAACAAATTCAACAACACAACAAAAAGATAATCAAAAAGATAATCCCAGAGATGTAAGGATACTTCTATCTATGAAAATCAGTAAACGTGATTCCCAACAAAAAAAGAAGTAAAAACAAAGGCATATTATGTATTATCTCAATAAAAACATGAAAAAAAATTTGATAAAATCCAGTACCTCTTTATGAGCAAAACCACATACTCAGTACAGAGGAACATAACTGAAAGTAACAAAAGTGATATATGACAAACACACAGCCAACATTATATTGAAAGGGAAATAGTTGAAAGCTCTCTTCCTAAGAACTGGAACAAGATAAGGGTCCCCACTTTCACCACTTCTATTCAACGTAATTCTGGAAGTCCTAGTCAGAATAATTGGGCAAGTGAAAGAAATGAAGGGCATCCAAATAGGGAAAGATAAAGAAAGAAGAGGCCTGTGATCCACTTTGGCTAAGGATATCATCTCGTATACAGAAAAACCTAAAGATTCCACCAAAAGAGCCCTAGAATTAATAAAGTCAACAAAGTTTCAGGTTACAAAATCAATATACATACATCAGTGGCATTTCTATATACTAATAACAGTCAAGCTGAGAATCAAATAAAGAATACAATACTATTTACAGTAGAGGCAAAGAAGACAGAATTCCTAGAAATACACCTACCCATGGAGCTGAAAGGTCTCTAAAGAGAACTACGAAACACTGATGAAAGAAATCAGAGATGACACAAGCAAATGGAGACACATTCATGTTTGGGAACAGGAAGAATCAACATCGTTGAACATCCCAAAGTTACGTATAGATTGATCACAATTCCCTTCATTTTCCACATATCTTGAAAAAAATTCTAAACTTTATGTGGAACCAAAGGAACAAAATCCTGAATAATTAAAGTAACCTTAAGCAAAAAGAACACATGTGGAGGCATCACATTACCTAATTTCAAAGTACACTATGAGGTAACCCAAACAGCATGATACAGAAATAAAGTTAGAGACGTATATCAGTGGAAGGAAACAGAGAAACCAGAAATAAAACCACATAGATAAAACAGAGCAGGTGCTGACATACACTAGGGACGTGACAGCCTGCTTAATAAACAATGTAGGACAATTGGATATCCACATGCAGAAGAATGACACAGTATTCCTATCTCTAGCCATATACAGAAATTAACCCAATATGGAGTAAGAATCTAACTGTGAGACCAGAAATAATAAACATTCTGGAATCAATCATAGCAAAAACTATTCTAGACATCAGCCTAGGCTAAAAATTATGACTAAGACTCCAAAGTCAAATATAGCACAACCAATTAAATAAACAGGACTTCAATTAAAAAAAAAATTCTGCACAGTCAAGGAAATAACAGAATAAACAGACAACCTACAACATGGTAGAAAAAAATTTGCAAACTATACATCTGACAAAGTGCTGGGACACAGAATCCACAAATAACTCAAACAAATCATCATGAAAAAACAAATAATCCCATTAAAAAGTGGCCAAAAGACGTAACAGGTACACAAATGGCCAACAGACATATGAAATAATGTTCATCCTGGCTAAGCATCAGGGACATGCAAATGAAGCCACAGCCATTATTTCAAAAGGGAATGCAGTGAGTGGAATGTCAATTAGGACGGCCTCTGCGGAGAACAGGATGTGGGTTTCTCAAAGAACCAAAATCAGAACTGCCATCTGATGTGGAAATTCCACCACTGAGCATATACCCAGAGGAAAAGAATTCATTATGTCAAAAAGATGCCTATACCTGAATGTTTACAATAGCAAAATTCACAATTTCAAAGATGTGGAATCAACCTAGGGGCTCATTAATTCATAAGTGGATAAAGAAAATGAGGCACAGGCGCGCGCGCACACACACACACACAAACAATGCAGTACCTCTTAGCCGGAAAAGGAATGAAATTACATCACTCTAGTACTTGGGTGGAACTGGAGAATATTATCCTCCAGGGAGTATCTCAGGAATTGAAAAACAAACACCATATGTTCTCATTAACAAGTGGGAGCTAAACCGTTGATCCTCATGATCATAAAGTTCTATAAGGAACACTGGAAACTAAGAAGGAGGGGGTGAGAAGGGAATGCAGTTTAAAATCTTACCTGTCAGGTGCAATGGGCACGATTCTGGGGATGGGCACGCTGAAACTCCTGACTTCAGCATTATGCAATGGTCCCTGTAATAAGAATACTTATATTCCTTAATGTTTTGAAATACACATCATAAAAAGCAAGACAATATTTTGATATATTTTATCTTTATTTTATCTTTTTCGGTAACTATTTCATTGGGTCACCACTTTGCCTTTCCAAGCTGCATATCAGTTTTATGAAAGAAAATTCAATTTGCTTTATTATGCATTCTACACTCCTAAATGAATGTCCAACATCTAATTAGTTTCTAATGAATGTTTGATGAATAAATAAATTAATAAGGAACAATTTAATTCCCAATATTTTAATAAAAGAAATTCCAGATTCAGAAATTACTCCCCATAGCCATGTTAGAAAATTCTTGCCATTACATTATTTCTCTAACACACAACCTTTACGCTACATAGTCAAGTAAACGAAAGACATTCAAAAAGAGAAAAGTGACAGGACAAGGGAGGGCACAGATTGAGACAAAAAGATTCTATCATAGCACTAATGAATAACATCTAATGTCAAAGCACGTTATCAGGACCCTACAACCTCCATACTTATCTTCCCCATTTTAATTCTTCCTTTTCTTATCTATTCTCCACGGAGCAGGCAAAACTCTGATCATATCATTCCCCTGATTAAAGCCCTTGAGTTTCACACACACGCACACACAGAGGAAGATACTAATCTAAGCAGTTCACATTTGTTATCTCAAATATTTCTCAAAACAAGGCTCGGAAGTAGGTGCTCTTATTATCCCCACGTTTACAGGTGAGAAATCTGAAATACAGAGAAGTAACTTCTCTCGAGTCACACAACTACTAAGTGCTAGCAGCTCGATTCTATTGGGCACAGGTGGTCTCAGGCTGTGCTCTTAGCCCCTAACCAAGCTATGTAACATCCGGGTGAGGGCCCACAGGGCTCCCCATGACCTGGTCCCTGCCTGCTTTACTGTCACCACCTGACTCAGCTCTCCTCCTTGTGTAGAAAACTCCAGATTCCTTACTGTTCGCAAGCACACTAAGCCTTTTCTTGCCTCAGTGCCTTCACTTAGCCTCACCCTTCCACCTGGAAGGCTCACGCCTCCAACTAAGCTGCTGGCCAGGCCTTGTGGGTCCTTCTCATTCACCAGGTTTCAGTCTAAATATCACTGCCCTTTCTCCTCCCCCACATAACCCCGACCTCCCCCATCGTCACTGCTTCCCTCCTCTATCCATACTCTTCATTTGTGTCACCACAACTTGTAATTACATATTTGCTTGTTCGTGTATTTATTTACTATCTGATTCTTCTCTAGACTCATTAAGGTCCAGAGGAACGTGCCACCAACGTTTGCCCAGTTCTTAGCATTGTAGGACTTATATAAATATTTATTGATTAAAAAAATAAATTACGGTTATGAGTTAAGAACATTTAGTAAGAAGATGCAAAGCTGCCCTGGAAAGTCACACAGATGTAAACCGCAAAGTCGCAGGTTTGGTTTTCTGTTAAGCTGAATGTAGAATTGAGCTAAAAAGAAGTAGCAACGGATCTTTTCTACTATAGAGTAGTACCAGCTAGGGTTAGTCTAGTTCAAATTCTGTTTCCAAAAGGCCAGGGTTGGGGCCGAGAGAGATGAATTCAGAATCTGTCACATCCCCATCGTCTCCTGGTCCCGGAGCAATTCCATCTCTATCCCTTCACAGTCCCTGGAGGCTGCTGCGCCTGAAGCTGCTGCTCCCAGGGACACTCCACGCGGGGCTGACCCTGCTGCCGCCCGGCCCAGGCTTCCCCAGAACTGCTGGTTTCACAGATGCACCGATGCTGTTATTGATTCGCTCTTGGATTCTTTTGAATCTCCGGGATTCGCTGCCGCTGGCCCAGTTTATTGGCTGCTGTAACATCCCCACGGTCAAGCAACCGCTGCTTTTCCTCTTTGTACTCTGGACCCTGAAAAAAAAAAAAGCTTTTTCCATCCACTAAATAATTCAGGCCAGACAATATCTTGCTGCAGTGCAGAGTTGTTTTTGTAGATCTTATTGTTTTCGGTCCTCAGTCTTCTGCAGGATTGACAGGAAGCAAATTGATCCTCTTGCTCTTGTTTCCCAGGGGAGTAAAGCTGAGTGACCCCAGCAAGGAAGGGCGGCAGGTGGGGGTCAGCACTCCCTGCTGGACACCTGTCTTCTTACCTCCTTTTTCTGGACTTTAATCCAGAGATTGGCAAATTGAAAAGATTTCCTTCCTCTCCTTCCTGCCTTTCCTCCTTCCCACTTCCTCCCTCCTTCTCGCCCTCCTTCCTTCTCTCTCTCTCTCTCTTTCTCCCTTCCTCCTTCCCCTTCTCCTGTCCTCCCTTCCTCCCTTCCTTCGTCCCTTCTCTCTTTCACCCCCTCCCCCCTTGATACACAACCATAAACTAAAGCTTCTGAGGTATTGAGATTAACCAGAACTTGGATTCTGGAAGAGATGATATGTAGTACAAGGACAGGCAAAGGGCAGGAAGTCAATCGTTCTGAGCATAGACAGTGATAAATTTCACTTTTAAAAAGTGAGTGCATGTTATGTTTATGTCATTGGAGCAGGGGGTGGAAGACAAAGGAAGTAAACATAATAGGATCCAGTGAAGTGAGTGCATTTGCCTTGCCAATATCCTTATGGTAAGGAATTTATAATACATTTATGGATGCAGTTTTTGCAAGAGTTAAAGCTTTGTAGTCAAATACCTGAGCTTGTAATTTGATTCTGTGGCTTCCTAGGTGTGTGACTTTGGTGAGATACTTGACCTCAAATGTGTTCATGTTAGTAATGTAGACCTCAGATTGATACAATTGGATGTCAAAGCACTTATTTGGTTAGATGGTGTCTCTTTGTGCTTATCACAATTGTTATTGTCAGTGTTATTTAATACAAAAGGTGACTAGGGGCAACTACATGTGTCCAAAATAGGAGGGGCACCCAGAGACTCCAAGTATTACAATGTATCCCATGGTAGGTATTCAATAAGCATTTAACAAGGAAAGAAGTATGATTTGCTACACATATAACAGACTACTCGGGGAAAGTTGTGCTAAGAAAAATACATCTGTAAAGTGATACACAGTATTTTTAAAACATGCCTAAGATGTTGTTCTATATAAGAAAGCATTGAAATTAAACACACATTCATAATCATTTTCTAGCTAATCCCTCAATGTGGAGGAATGATGGACTAGAATTTGAATATGACTGAAAATGGTCATTTCTGGCTTCTTACTGTTGCCAACCTCAGCAGTTAAAAAGTAAAATCATTGTCCTAAATAAGCCCCAAACACATGGCATTACTGTCTCACTCCCTCTGGAATTTTCATTAGAGAAAATTTCATATTGAGCAACAAATTCAGAATATCTGCATTTTTTTAATGATTAAAATGTGGATACTAACTTTAGGAGTTTCAAATTTTATAGAGTAAGGCTGAATGAACTAAAAGAGGCTTTTCTTAAATGCTGAGTTCCAGAAATCACAGGAGAAGGGCTTCTCTTGTTCTTTGTTTTTAATTCTACTGTACAGGGGGGAGGGGGAGGGAGGGAGCCTCAGAAGCTAGATGAAGCTAGATGGAATGGACTCAGGCACTTACGCGTTGCAATGCCAATGTCACGTCCACAGATGTCCTGTGGTAGAAATCTTTAGCTCAAAGGCTGTGATGTGGTTAAAATGGGCTTTCAACTCCCTTCAAAGCATGCCCAGTCTCCAGTTTTTGGAACTATATGACTCTATCAGCAGGTAACTTTTCAGGGTTCTGCTTAAGGAATAGAATTCATGGTCAATATTCAACTTTGTGACTGCAATAAAATGCTCTTTGAATGAGTGTAAAGTTTGCCTACCTGACACATATTAGATTCTTTATTTATTTTTTTAAAAAAGCTCTCCACTAATTGCAAATTCTTTGATTCAATATCTTATCTTTTGATCCCCAAGACTTTGAAGCATATCTGGTAACAGGGGATGACTGTCTAAAAAAGGGAAAATTATTTTTTCCCTAAAGAAAATTGAGTTTAAACTGCTACAATTTCCTAAAAGCACCAAAGGAATCCCCATATAAAATTGATTTAAAGCCATAATAACATCCACAGTGAAAAGATTACACTGGATTGAGGGTATTGCAATGAACATTTCACCTGTGCCGGCACCGCATAGCACAAGCCTGGTCTTCTAGGCCGGAGTCTTTTCATACCACCTTTTTAAAAATTCCCCTGACCCTGCTTTTCTATCCTCCTCCTTTTATTGTCACTGAACCTTCCATTCTTTGATCCTATTGTCCTGGCTTTTCCTCAAGCAGGTCTTATAATAGCTTATGCTTGATAACATGTGGCATTAAGTGACAATAAAATGTAAGAGCATTAATGGATGGCTGTCTCTGCTGGGATGCTGACTCTGAATAGTCTTTTGTAGCCATAGTGTTTATTCCTAGAGACATTTTTTTTTGTATTATGCATTTCAAATTCAGGTAAAGATCATTAGTACTCTATTCGTATGTGGAGATGCAGTTCTATTTTTAAGTATCAATATTGACATAGAGGTATATATAGCTGAAGGCAGGCCTATCACTCAGCTGACTGTGACCTTTAAGTAAATAAAAGTAGTGTATGTTCTTTTAATCTCTCTGCATAAAATTGAAGTTGAAAACCTACCATAAAAGAGTAGAGGTTCAGAACAACTGTATTGAATCAAAACTTTCAGATGTTGAAATCAATCTCCACACCTTAGAAATTTTATGATGATTGGTAAATACCTTAACCTCTCTGTACCCTAGTTCTCAGAGAGAATAGAGATACTAAATAAATAAACACTTTGTAGGGATAATTAAAGTGGAAAACTTAGAAGCATATTTTGCATATAGTAGACTTGCAAGGAATATTAACTATTACTATAACCAGAAATAACATCTTTAGCTGCTGATAGCTACAGCTCTACAGACAGAGAAGTGCTTAAACAGCAGTCACACTCAGTTGATTTTTAGTTCACACAGGGTGTCATTCCTGAGTCATATGCTGACGGAGTAAATTGTCATAAGAATGGTCAAGTGCATCCAGAAAGGTATAATCACTGCTTGGAGAGGAGAGATATATAGAAATTGTTATGGGAGATGGGTAGAGTGTTCACCATAATCTTAGTTTTCCAGGAAAGTTTCCAAAGTTTACATTGTTCCTACCTGAAATAAGTAATGAACAATGAAAGTGGGCAAAGTGAAATGTTAGAGAGGTCCTTTCAGGAAGAGATGCGTGTAGATGTGAATAGATGGTGTGCAAATGAATTGCTTATAGTTCAGTATTATTGGAGCAGAAACTGGGAGATGCACATACAGAGAGAAATGGGGAGCAGGTTGTAGAAGCACTGCCTTAGTCAGTTTAGGCTGCTATAGTAAAAATCTCATAGGTTGACTGACTTCAACAATAAATGTCATTTAATTCTTAGAATTTTGGAGGCTGGGAAGCCCGAAATCAAGATGCAGACATATCTGGTGTCTGGCTATGATGGCCTGCTTCCCAGCTTGTAGATAATTACCTTCCTACTGTTCCCTTACGTGGGAGGGGGCAGGAAGGTATATCTCTATTTATAAAGGTACTAATTCCTTCATGAGGGCTTCAGCCTCACCTCTTAATTACCTTCCCCAAACTGCACCTTCTAACTGCACCTTCTTACACCATCTCGTTAAAGGTGAGGATGTCAACATATCCTCATTTTGGGGGCAAACAAATGCTCAGACTCTCATAAGCATTGACTTTCTATTAAAAAACTTTGACTTTATTCTCTTTGCAGAAACTATGTTCAATTTTATATAATATGGTAAAATGATACCAAAATATTCTGGAAAAGATATGATAAGACCTGAAAAAAGCAGTGGAAATAGGAATAGTGTCAAACATTTAAATATTAAAAACTATGCAGACAATATTTCTGTCTGAATGTATTGTTCTTTGGGTACTTGGAAAGAGGAAATAAGGTTTTATAGTTTACATTCTACTCTATCGTACTGGATAAATATACTATGAAGAGACATATATAATATATTATTAGTAACAAACAAAAAAAGTGATGGATTCTGAGCTCTTTCAACTGATCTTTTTGGCAGAAGATATTTGTGTATCTATTTCTTAAAATCAAAGAGGAGGTTAGGATTAGAGATGTGTTTGGAAATCTTTAGGAGTTAAAATATTTGTAAAGTTTTGAGGAAGAGGATTGACAAGGTGAGTGTGCAAAGAGAAAAAGTATGGGTTCACAAATATATACAACCAGAAAGTCCAAATAAAAACATTAGGTCTTCACAAAGGCTGATGCTAGAAAATAAAAGAAGAATGTGATGACTGAAGATCGGAGGCAACAAGGAAGAAGTTAATTTCAGTAGACATGAGCAGAGGCAGGGACAGCAAATGTCTCCAGCAACATCAACGGACTAAAAATTACCCTTTAGATTTTGCAACTCCAAAGAAATCCATGAGATTGATCAAGTAGTATTAGGGAATGGTGGGTGGGGAGGACGTATGCTGGACTGATGTCAGAATAATTAGGGGGAGAAGAAGAGGAGGCCCCCCAAAATCATACTATAGACATTGATCTTTTATGAAATTTGGATAAAAATGGCAAAGGAAGCGTAAAAGGATTTTGACAGGAAGGGAAATGAGAAGGACATAAGCATGTTTATCGACAGAAGAGTAAAGTTCATGGAAAGATAAAAGAGGACGTGAGATGACTGATGGAAAAACCACTTGGAGGGAGAGGAAATTAGATCTTCTTAAGACAGAAGGAAAGACACTTTGTTCTATAAGCTAAGAGAAAATAATAGACCTAGATATAGCAAAGTCTTTAGGTCAAGGGTAGGAAATGGGAGGAACAATGAAGGAGGCATCCATAGATGGGTGTTTCCTTACGGGGTAGAACAGGTGGTGTGGTGGAAGAAAAGAGAAGCACAAATACAAGCAGAAGTAACCAAGAGGGAAATACCAGAATTGGACATAGCTGAATAGGTTGGGAGAACAAAAAACAAAACAATTACGATGGGGAAGTAGTCATGATGTTTGTTTACATGGTGTCTGAGAAAATGTGAGGCTCAGGGAAATAACCAAAAGATGGAGAGTAACGGTGACGAGTGAGCTTTGTGCACAGAGATGGCTCCCTGAGAGGTCAGCAGTGTCCCAGTGGCCAGAACGCCGGCTGGATCAGGGAAGAGTGATGTAGTAACTCAAGTGAGAGTTCCACTAACATTGTTAGAAATAATCAACCTTGTCCTTCCTTAGTTTTCTCCATTTTGATAAATTTAACCACACATAATCTAGTTGTAATTGGAGAGCCACAAGGAAGAGGGCTAGAGAATCCCTTAGCTGTAAGGGTTTATTCTTCCTGATAACAGCAGGGTAATAATCCATTAAACTAAAAATCGGGTTGGTGCTATAAAGTCAGCAGGTTTCTAACTATAAACTAATCATGCTGAGCACATATACCAGAGAAATATCATGGCATAGAGCTGACTAGGTAATGAACCCCAGCAAGATCTCTCCTGGAGTAGAGGAAGAAAGGACGATCTCAGAAAAGCAAACAGGCTTCAAGATAGTAAGGAGGAAGGCAGGACCTAAATCTGATCCAAAACAAGTTCAAGATACTTCCTTACGGAGTGATGGAAATGCCCGAAGGTTCGGGACACATACACATCGGTGCAGGATGAGCCGCACACATCTTTGCGGAAAACACTTATCTACCCATCAGAATGGATGAACAGAAAGGTTAGGTTACCTCCAACATATCGTACAAATGGAAGGGAAGGGGACCCAAGGCTGCTTCAAATTTTTGAGGAAAGCATTACCCCCTAAATTTTCCAGGCAACCTACAAGGAGCTACCTAATTATGGCAGAAATTGTTCGGAGGAGGGTGAATGGTGTAACGAGGTCAGTTGGATTTCACAGAAATATAACCTCCTACTCTAAAGCAAACATGCCGAGAAATTCTGACGCCTATGTGTTGGTAATATTTAAACAATCCTTTGTTTGTGTTTTGTTTTCAATATAGCTAGAATGTTTTCTGATATATAAAGTACGTAAGCATTTAAGTCATCTTTTATTTTATTTTTTTTAAAGGCCCTACTTTGTGAAACTGTTTGGGTGATCCATTAAGTAACATACATATAAAATAAAAATGCTTTTGTATGTGTGTGTGTGGTCTGGTATCATTTTCTATTATATTTAGACAGAACTTTTTTTTTTTTTTGGTAGACATTTGTGTGTGTTTGAGAGAGAGACACAGAAAAAGAGAGAGAGACCATGAGAATGAGTTTTGTTTCCAGGTTATGTCTCCTCATAACCTTCAGGAATTAAGACTCTAAATGTGTATGAAACTGTCAGAGGAGGGGTTGCAAATAGAAAGAACTGGCATGTGATGGGGAGATTGAAGTGACTGATGATAAAATACACAGAGTACTGGGCACGATGTAGGGTATCTGGTATACCTTTTGGGTGTGGAACAGAAGTGCTAACAGAACAGCCTAAAAAATGCAAATATTTTGATCTAGTTGTTTGTATCCTCACATTAACCTGAAATAAAAATAAATACATAGATAAAAATTAAAATCTATTTTCATATTGAAATAATACATACATTTATATTACATATAACGTGTGTGTATATATGTGTGTGCGTACATATATGTGGAGAGAGAGACTGGAAAAACTGTCCGAAAATACCCTGCTTTCCTGTGTTCACATCGACACACACACAGGATTACAAGAGCAGGGGGAGTAAAAAGGAAGATGCATTAATTTACTGCAGCTCCATAGTCAACTAGGAGGTAAACGTCTGGGTCTTAGCCTACTTTTTATTACAGAAGCTTGGGTATCACTTGCATACCCTTGATTTTATTTTAATACTAATCTTCAAGATAGAATGAACAAGATCTAACCAAGTTCAGTGAGGACTCCAGACCTCTGTCCGTGTTAGTCTGGGCTGTTCACACAGGGAGCTCGGCTATGTGGGACAGGGCAGCACTATGCGTGTAAAGAGAAGACAACATGGATGAACTGACATCAGTACTGGGTGGGAGAGAATAGAAAGCAGGGTGGGGATGTCTACAGGCCCAGGACCAGAAGGGGTGCAGAAATTCTCTACTTAATCACTGTTTGCCAAACTTTCATCAAACGGCTTCCACTAGATGCAAAGCTTGGAAATGTGGTTCATGTTTGCCAATCACTTCCCCGAACAACTCTATTCTTCTTTGCCACAATTTGGACACAAGGTAATGTCACACAGGATAAAAAGGAACATCTGAGACCTAAATATTAGGGTTGTGCTGCTTGCAAAATCTTTGAATTTTCCATAACTTATTTGCTCTTTAGCATTCTATAGCCTGTTACATTTTTCAGCCCGGTCTCAGGAGCATTTTGGAATATTGACGGACGCTGCCACTGGAGCAGGGGTGCTAAGGTAAGAGGAGAGAATCCCCAGCTCATCAGTGTCTCAGTGACAACATTAATTAGCTGAAGTTCACAAATTGGGAAGATTTTGGTACGTGATACACTGCAGTCCAATTCTCCATCTTTCCTGAGTTCCTGAGATTATTTTTCTAAAACAGATCTTAAGTGATCTCATATTCCAGCATATTTATCTGAAAGCTTCTAGTTTTCTGTTTTGCTTATGAAATTTTGATGACTATAAAATATAAATGAGATTTTCTTTTTGTCCTGAGCTTAACCTTACATAGCTCCAGTACTGTTAAAAATCTTAACAATAAACTACCATTGTATATTGATACCGTAGTCAGGAAAACACATAGATATATAAGCAGATAAGTACCTACTTGGAAGTATTTATATTGTATTCAGAACTGTCTTCGTTGCTAACTTGTGGTACAGATATTATTGGTAATGCGTATTGAGAATGTTTCTACATTTTTTTCCCAATTAAAACTACTAGGCTTTCATTTGGTTAAGCAGAGAAGTAAAAAGACTCTATTCTAACTTCAGTTTGTTTTTTTTAACCTGCATAACAGCTCTTTTTCAGTAGAACAAGCCGTTCCTGAGCGTGGATTAAAGAACATGCACCTGTAACGCTAGGTTTAAAAAATGTTATAGGAATACCAGAAGCATTCCACTATGCCCTGTGGAGAACAGTGTTGTGTGGTGCTGAACATTATTAGAGCTGTGTGTAGCTTCCATAAATTATCAACCAGCCATCAGAACACATACAGAGAATATATGAGACAGAAAATGATACAATCCATCAACGTGAGAAAGCCCAAATATCACACTACAAATTCGGCTTTGAAAATCTGTCTGCTGTTTCCTCCTGGTTTGTTAACTGGAGAAAGAAAAGTAGAGCTCCAGGTTACGTGGCCATGGAGTCTCCTCATTGTGGAGATTGAAAAGCTATTCTTCCTTTTCAGCAGAAAAAAAAAAAAAATGATGCTTTCTGACCAGGGCAGCTTGTTCATATTTCAGAGTGCACTGCCCCGCCTCGTGTGACACGTGACACTTGGTTTGCCGTAGCCTGTAACTTTGGTTTACCCTGAAGAACACAGGGGCCCTCCCTGCTTCCACACACTGAACCTGCTTCAGCAGGTGAACTTGGCACCTACACTTTTAATAGTTTTCTCTTGCTTGTTTAGATTATGTACCAATATGACATATTTTTGAAAATTCTATGTATATACAAACTCTAGAAGAGGGATGAAAAATATGGTATATATTTGGGTTAGGTGAATTAAGATTACAAAAATAGAAACCTGTTGCTTTTTTATTAATTTAGATGTTGTTCTGTGATATAGGAAGTGTGAAAAAATTAGGTGCTGAAGTAAGGACTGAGGAAAACAATCTTTTTTTTGAAAATGATTTGTATATAGTATAATAATAATAATTTTCATAATAAATGGACCTGGATATGTTACAATTAAAATGGAGCATGCGTTTGTGAAGAAAGTGATGGGCTAGTTCTCTGTGCTTTCAAGTTTGTTTTCTTTGTCTTTGTCTCCTAGAAGTTTAGTTACGATGTGTCTTAACACAGATTCCTGCGGGTTTATTACATTTGGGATTCAGTCAGCTTCTTGAATCTGTAGATCCCCCCCCCCCAATTTGGGGAATTAGCAGTCATTATTTCCTTCCTGGGATTCCCATTATACCAATGTTGGATATATAGTTTTTGTCCTAAAGATCCCTACACTTCCTTTTTGTAAAAAATATTGATTGTCTTTCTGTCCAGAGTGGGTTAATTCTACCTGTCCAGCCTCACATTCACCTCTATTCTGTGCCACCTGCGGTTTACTATTCTGTCTATTCAATGAGGTTTTTTCTTTTAATCAGTTGAATTTTTCTTACTTTCATAATGCCATTTGGCCCCTTTCAAATAATTTCTACTCCTTTCATAAGATTTTCCACATTTTCATTTGTTTAAAAATAATTGTGTTGATAGTTGACTTACCATACTTTTTAGAGAATTCCAACAGATGATACTGGCTGGATTTGGTATCAGCGGATTGCCATTCTTACTGAAGTTGTTCTCTTCCTGGTTCTTGGTATGATGGGTTATTTTCTTATGATTATATTCAGGATATTTTACTCTCTTAGGAGACTCTTTGTTTTATTTAAATCTTCTTTTCTAGCAGGTCACCTTGTTGGTGACATAGTTCCCAGCACACTTTTGTGGTCTGTGGTTCAAGTGATAATTGTATTTTTAAAGTCTTTGCTGTGTTATTTTGATCTGTTTGATTTCCAGTGCTGCCTGAAGTGTGTACGAAGGCCAGTGCTGCCTTGTGTACGAAGGCCAGTGCTGCCTGAAGGAACAGAGAGTCTTCCTTGGGCCATGCCACCTGATGTCTCTCAGGTGCAGAGAGGTCTCTCATCGGCAGGGCCAAAGCAGTTTTCTTGTCTGGATTTTTGTTGTGGTGAGGTCTTGCATGCTAATTCCTCTCCACACCCTCTCCCCCTCACACACATACTGACCTCCACGTCTGTAAATAAGGCTGAAAGTCTGAACCCCACAGAAGGAGAGATCGTGCTAGGCCACTTATGATGGCAGTATCCCTTTTCCAGTAATGCTTGCTTGCTCTCACCTTTCTTGGTGGTGAAGAGGAGGTACAAGCCAATCAGAAAAGTAGACCTCACATTTGTGTCTCTTCACAAGGTGGCCACTGGCCAGTCTCTCTGCCACTTGCAGTTATTAGAGGGACTCTTCTTTGGTCCAGAGGAGAAATGGATCTTCCTGGTCTACTTTCTGTTGCTTGTTTCAGAGTATGAAAACAACGAGTTTGGGCACCTTCTTTTATTGGGAGATGAAAATATTTTGCTGGTTTGCTGTTCCTCCAACTGTGGGTTCCTAACCAGTCCACCTTCCTACTACAAACTGAAAGAATTCCCCTTTGGTTTCCTCTTCTGCTATTTCCAGAGTTTATAACTGTTCTTAGGAAGGTGGGAAAAAAGGGAAGCAAGTCTACGTCATCTAGTCTACAACAGAATTTCTAAAATGAGGCTGCAGTAAACTTGCTATTATGAGAAAAGTAGTTCATGCAATTCCTATGGAGTAGATCACATCTCTGGAGCTCTCCATCCCCTCCTTTCTCCCCATCATTTGAGGTACTGTACTTTGCTGGAAGGATAACTTGTTATAGTGCAAATATTTCTTGTCCACTAGAAATACTTTCTTTCTAGGGCGTGATGATTATTATTTTAATACGTGCTTATTGGTGCTTTAAAACCCTTTTTGGCCATCAGTATAGGCTCCTCTGTCATTTACAACAGCTCTTGTTACTCTTTCTGTCCTCAAACCTCTAACCACATCACTGCAACTGTCACCCTTATGTCTACAACGTAGTTGCTGCTGTTTTGTGAAAATTGATGTGTTTGGTGTAAAACGCCTACATAGACTGTCTCTTTTCCCTCCAAAATCTACCTCTCCTCTTTTGGCCCATCCTTCTTAGAGACTGTTATATGTCACTCTTCTGCTGTCACTGTTAGTTGCACTGACACCATCTTTGGGTCATACCAGATCCCTTTATTTCTTCTATCATTTGGATTTTTAATCTCTCATTTCTTCTTATATGTCAGTGAAAATCATGGCCCTGAAGACGTGCAATGAACTGGCTTAGTAACACAGACCAGAATTTTAAAAGCTGTAAGCAATGGCTTGGCGCCTGTGGCTCAATCGGCTAAGGCGCCAGCCACGTACACCTAAGGTGGCGGGTTCGAATCCCCAGCCCGGGCCCGCCAAACAACAATGATATGATGGCTGCAACCAAAAAACGGCCGGGCGTTGTGGTGGGCGCCTGTGGTCCCAGCTACTTGGGTGGCGGAGGCAGGAGACTCACTTGAGCCTAGGAGTTGGGGATAGCTTGAGGCTCCGTCTCAAAAAAAAAAAAAAAAGCTATAAGCAAATGACTCAGGAAAAAAAAAAAAACCCTCTTAAAAATTTGTTTCTAGAGAACTTATTGGGTGTAAACATTGTTGGAAATGAGGGATGTCTAGGTCTTTTCCACAATTCAAGGAGAATTCTGTAGACATTTTCTTTTCTGTAGTAAAATATACTTGAACCAATTGTCATATTAGGGTTGATTAACTTACACTAGAATATTACTAACAGATAATATTATTTATTATAGTTTTAACAAGGGATAATGCTAACATTAATGAAATAACATTTTATGGAAGTTATAGACAATTTGAAATTTATCTATAGAAATTAGAACTACCACATGGAATACAATATTTTAGGAAAAAATGGGAATTTATCTAGAAATGAGCAACTTGGGAAAAATTGGTAGAGTAGTATTCTTATCTTCAATCTTTATCTCACTTTAAGCAGGAGATAAATGAGGTTTTCTTCTATATTTGTTAAAGGATAGAATCAGAACCCCCAAACAAACCTAAACAGAAACTAATGTTACCATAATATGAGGAAAAATAAAAATAAAATATTCAAAATTTAAAAAGTTAACAATGTTAAAAGATAAACTAGTTTTCTTCAATAGGTTTTGAGCTACTCATTTGTAAAGGTATTTGACTCCATAATAGAGACCACACAATGTTTTTACAAGGATACTAAGAAAGGATTTAAACTTCAAAGGGAACTTTAGATCAAATGTCCCCTAATGCTCCTTCCAACCTTGAGATGACAGAAACTATGCTTTAGCTAGTTCTCTGAGACACAGGGAACATAGTTTATATTTTGAACTTGAAGGGCTCTTTCTAATCCCCATAAACGACACAGAGGCAAAAATCTATTTCGTCACTATCGAACTATTTATACAGATAATTAAAGCAAAAAAAACCCCACTAAATAGTGGTCTATTCTAGGACTATCAAAATAATGTTATTGTTCTCTATGTAATTTACCATTTTTAAATGAAGATTTAAGTTTTTAAAGTTTACAACTGATTTAACTACATTCTACTTTCCACAGGAACAGGATTAAATGTGAGATTTATCTGTACCTTCTTCCTTTACTAAAAGTACACTTTTATCGGCCTTCCACTATCTAGAATCAAGCAAGCATATGACTTAAATTTCATAATGGGATGTAAATTCAGTTGTATTGAAGTCTTCTGATGAAATTTTTATATGAAAAAATGTCAAAGAAAGTTATAGCTTTGCTAAAAATTTAATTCTTTTTTTATTTTTTAAGAAACTTGAACTAAACAAATTAAAATATTAAAAATATTTGCTTATTCATGAATTTTATTTTTAAACTTTTGTAAAAAAATACTGATTTTGAAGTCATTTAATATCTTCAGAAAGAAGATTGCAAATTTCAGTAGTTCAAGAGAAAATAATTATGCTATTATATATTTGTAGGCAGGCAATAATAACTTTCATAGCTATGATTTTAAGGGAATCATAAAGATTTTGCTATATCTAAAATATGTTATTTAAATTACCTATGTCAGAATTACTGGACAGTTTCTTGATAGACCCAATCCTAGGGATTCAGATAAGATATTTGAGAACAGAGTCAGAGGATCTGTATTTAATATAAAATCAAATTCACGTCTCATGATAAAAACAACAAAAAATACCTTCTTATAAGTGAGCAAATGATTTGTAATTATGTTTAAGTTCTGTGACTTTTTGTACAAAAACCTGTACCTTGCCTTACTTCCAAATCAACTCTTTCTGTCCTTCAGAAGATTAAATGTTCAACTCTGCTATTCAGTCAGCAGAAAGTACTTTAAAAATTCCATCATGGGAGGAGCCTCTGGTTCAGTGGGTAAGGTCCCAACTCCATATACTGACAGTGGCGGATTTGAACCTGGCCCCGGCCAAACTGCAATGAAACAAAACAAAGAAATAGCCAGGCGTTGTGGCAGGTGCCTGCAGTCCCAGCCACTTAGGAGGCTGAGGCAAGAGATTTGCCTAAGCCCAAGAGCTGGAGGTTGCTGTGAGCTATGATGCTATAGTACTCTACCGAGGGCGATAAAGTGAGAGTCTGTCTCTTAAAAATAAATAAATAAAAATAAAAATTCTATCATTTGTATGAAGAAAACCAGGCTACAGCTTAAGAAAAATTGAATATTTGGTAACAATATATTCACAGGTTACAAGATAGTAAGTGAACAAGTTGACAAATTTAAAGGACAGCATCAGGACTGCAATTAATAACAGTGCATTTCAAACAGAATTTTTGCTGAATGGGTAGATCACAGTGGTTCCTGTTGTAGAGTGAAGGTGGGTAACTGTGTGAGATGATAGATGGGTTAATTTGTTTCCCTGTAGCAACCATTTTGAAAAATACAGCATATGTATCTTTCAACATCATGTTATATACCTTAAATATACACAATAAAATTTATTTTAAAAGTCATTCCTACCTGCATATGATAGAAAGAGAGTAAAAGCTTTGTTTGCAATGCTTTAATTTCTTTGAGGGATTACTGAACAAAATAACATGGTAGGATGGGGACAGGAGGACTCCTGTTAGGACGACTGAACCAGAGTTGACTTAGTCTGGGATTTCATTGCTGAGTCAGCCCAACCCATTGGTGAAAGGTGCCATGTTGATCCCACTATGTGGGCAGACGGATTCTGTTTCAGCAGTTGTGCTTTTTTCATGTTGATGTTGATTATCGGCTCATGGACAGTCCGGTGTCAATGCATTATGTTACCCAGATCCAAAAGTTGGTCCTATTGTTGGCTTTCATGGCAAAAAGCCTACATACATGGAAAATGTGCTATGAATTTATGTTAAATGTTGAAGAGGTCTTGGGAATAGTAAAGCAGACAATCGTCTGATGAAGCTGCCTTGCGCCCTTTTCCTTCCCTCTCAGTCCACAGAACACGGATATATTAATATTTGCAATATCTCTTCTGCTCTAAATTAACTTGTCAAGGAATTTATTTTAAAGTCAAATACTTCCATCTATGAAAGAATTTCTAAAGAAACAGCTTTTTTCCCCCCAAGTATGGAAGATCTCATCAGGCATGAATTTTTGCATGTTCTTGGTTGAATCCCCAGGGCCTAGAAAAATGTTTGCAACAAAGCAGTTTCTTAACAATTAATTGGTGACAAAATGAGAGTGACATGCCTTGTCTATTGAGTATTTTATTACTTGGGGTTGTAATCACCTCGCTGACTGATCTCTCCTTCGCTTTGCTTCTGTAAGATTAGAGAAGTCTCACGGATATGGCCAAGTTACAATATCCACCTTCAGCGCTTCAGCATAACAGGTGAACTAGGAAAGATTCTCGGTGCTCTCACCTGTCTAAATACTTACAAATTCCTACCTTCCCTCTGCCTCAATACACACACACACACACACACACACCTATCCACTACTAAGTTCAAGGGCATCCTGACAGGGAAAAGCATTCCTCCTATAGGGAAGGTGGAGGGATGTCGTAGATTGACTCATATCTGCATCAACTCCAGATCCTTAAATGAGGATGATGTTGCTGGTCCCAGCCTGACTGCTTGGCCTTAGATTTTAAGGCTACCCCATGGGTTCTTGTTATCATTCTTCTTGAGGCCTCGTTTGTACTTTGCTGTGAACTACCTTTATAGTAACTCATGTAGACTTGGATGAATTCCCCAGATAGTACCTCAGCCTACCTTACTATCTTACTGCTTGCTTCAATATCGTCCTCTTCTTTCTCGTTTTCTGACTATAATATATGTACCTTATAGAACATTGCTATCTTTCATCTGATACAAGTTCTTAGTTTCTGGGAACATGCAATGACCCTACTTCCCCAATTGTGACATGACACTTCTTTTTCTTCACAAATTGTTGCATGCTTTCTTTCCTTTTGTTTGTTTGTGTTTTTAGAATTGGGGATTTTTGTTTGTATGCTTTCCAGTCTATAGTTTCAAGATGTAACAAGGGACAGAGAGCTTTTGACCAGCCACGGTAATGGAATGGGCAAAATGAGGTACAGCAGGATGCTCTGTGTGCCAACTGTCCGCTAGACGTGTTTCCTTCTAAGAATCAGAGCATCATTATGTCTTATAAACATCACAAGTGGCTGGAATCAAGCAAAATCAGAAGGAAAACGAGAGGATAAGAAAAGTGGGGAAGGAAGATGTTGGCAGCAGCCGCTCACAGATCAGGAAACATTCAGAAGTGGAGAACCGTCTGCTTTGTAAGATTTGTTTGCAAGGGTTTGCTATTACCATAAAATTCTATCCTGCTGCACTGCAGATAGAATTTTATTTTGCTTCCTAAAAATAATTACTTGACATGTAATATAAGCCTTTGCACTTTACAAATTGTTTTACCACTTGTCTCCAAGATGGTTATTTTACAATCCAATATAAATGTAATAATCTAAAAAAAACCGCAAATGTAATAATCTGAATAAGAATCTATGGGACACTGACAATTTAAGAAATAAGAGCCCATAAGGATATCATTTCACTAGTGTTAATGCAGCAACTCTTTCAGTATTGAAGGTAACAAATCCTCAGTAATAGAAATATATAAAGCCTCTCATTTTTATTTACCAAGCAACATTTCATAGGATTTCCTGCCTATGCCATTACCCGTGAGGGAAGTTTTAGTTTTATAATGAAAATATTGTGCAGCAAAACCGACAATCACCAGATTGTCTACACAAGCAACATCAGCGTGAATTCCCATTCAATAACTTACACTCCTTCATCCTCATTAAACCATAGTGGAAACGGATGTTATACGTAGGCTTTCCCCAAATAACCTCCTAAATTCAAAGCATCATCTCCAATCATGCTTCCTTGCCACGTCTTTTTTCTCACTCCTTATGTTGGAAATGCGGCTACTTTTGTCATTAATAAGTGCTGAACACAAAGCCGCAACTCACAAATGAACTGGTTATGGAAAATACGTGAGTTCAGAAATAGCACATGAGTAGTATTTAGAATCTGAAGGATTAATATGAAGCACTGAAATCAACTCCAATTCAAAGGCTGAGTCCACTTTGCACTTAAATCCAAACTCTCCTGCCCCACTGGTGAGGCTGAGTGGAAATCTAGATCCCTACGATAAAACCTTAAAATGTATACTTTGATAACCTGACAGGTTCAAAGAGGAAGATAATCATAGGGTGCACAATTCTTTAAAATATTCCTTACTGTCTCACTGTTTCCCCACGACAGTTGTGCTCAGTAAAAATGTTAGAGCAAAGGAAAATGCTGGAAAATAGAAACTTTGATTTCTAGAAGTTGAGAAAGAAATATACCTGTATAGTTGGGAGGGTGTTCCAATTAACCTTCTTCATGAAAACAAGTGTCTACCCCACCTTATTCGTAAAACAAGTATCAGATTACTTTCCCAATCTGATTTTTTCATTATAATATTTCATTCATTATCATTTATTTGGTTATTGAGTTTTTGTTGGCTCTCTCAAATTTTGGGTCTTATTTGCCTCACTCTAGTCCTGGTCCTGGGTGCCAAAGGTCAGTTGTATCTATTTTGAATTTTCAGTGGCCAGCTTTGAATGGCAAGTTGCTAAAGACATTTTCCATCTCTTGCTCTCCCTTACGCCACAGAGAACTTTGACTATGTCAAACCAAGTTGTCTGCTATTATTATAAACCCAGTTAAATCGATACTCACATGTCTTGCATTTCATTACTATTATTTTATTTTATTTTATTTTATTTTATTTTATTTTATTTTATTTTATTTTTGAGACAGAGCCTCAAGCTATCCCCCTGGGTAGAGTTCCATGGCATCACAGCTCATACCAACCTCCAACTCCTGGGCTCAAGCGAGTCTCCTGCCTCCACCTCCCAAGTAGCTGGGACCACAGGCGCCCGCCACAATGCCCGGCCATTTTTTGGTTGCAGCCATTATTGTTGTTTGGTGGGCTTGGGCTGGGGATTCGAACCCACCACCTTAGGTATACGTGGCTGGTGCCTTAGCCTATTGAGCCACAGGCACCGAGCCACTATTATTTTAATAACATGGTTTCTCTGGGAATAAGTGTTAAGCTCCAACCCATCAAGTGAGCATTCTTCTAGAAGTCTTCCTTTAGGAACCAAGGGTAGTTGCTTTTGGAGAGATCCCCAAGGTTGTCTTGAATGCAAGATCTGCTGGTGGTGTTTCCTTAAAGACATGCGAGTCTCTAATGACCACCCTAAGTCTCAGGTCACCATGTTCTGGAGAAGGAAGCAAGTGAACATCTGGTTCCACATAGAAAATGCAGTCCCATGAGTATATATGGTTTCCCCAGAATGGGGGAAAACAAGAAAAGGGCAAGAGAGATGGAGCTAGTCTTTAACTATCCCATCTACTATATCCTTCAACTGTTCCAGCGCCAGTCACAACAGACGACAACCAGCCACCTGAGATACTCTGAGTTGGAGGGATTTGTTTCACAGAAATATAAAACCAGAATAGCTTCCTTTTCCCATCTGATTTGTCTAGCAGTTTGCTAATGACACTCAGACTGATCTTTTCCTAGACTTAAACGCAATTTTCCATGTTTTCTGAGGCATGAACATAGTTTGATCCCCTTTCATCGTCCAGTCACTTGATACTCATTAAACAGTTCAGCAAAGTCTGAGAGAGATTTCGGTACAATATAAGGGTTAAAATAACACAGATTGACTGGACGTAGAATTGGATTTTAATTCCGGATCTGTTAACTTAGGTAACCTGAAATTAAAAAACATTATTACAAATGGATGGATGGTAAAGAAATTTTCCAGAAATGTGTTTAATTCACTTAACTTTTAGAAAAATGCTACAAAATTACTAGTACATCCATTAAGATTTAAATGAAAAATTCAGTTTTTATGTTGTAAGTAATTTCTACTGGAGGGAAAATTAAAAGACATAAATAATTAGAAATATAATCATGACTATTTGGTAAGTTACTGTCTGTAAAGGGAATCAAATTCTGTGATCTGAGTCTACAATCCTAAATTAAGTAAATGTGCACTCATCACAGCAGTCATGATCTTTTCTAGAGATGATATTATAATAGTTCTTCTGCCAGAATGTCCTGTTTGCTTGGACTATACCAGCAAACTGACAGTGGCCCAGTCACTGCCATTTCCTGCACACCTCCTGGCAGTCAGAGATCTCAGTTCCATGCCAAGTGAGCCAATCTCCTTTACCCCATCCTATAAACATTTTTTTCTTATAATTTCCTTTGAAATATCTCAATATTATCCTTAATTCTCATGCCAGACACTTGCATTTGCCTACAATTTATCTATTTGCATTCTCACCATCAGAAAGCTGATTTTATTCTTAATGGAATATACCCAGTAGTGAGAACTGCATTTTCTAGCGCCCTTTTCAAATAAGACCAACTTTGTAAGTGAGTCCTGGCTTATGAGCTGTAACTAGTGTTTGGTCATGACAACTGGGGTCTCAAAAGGAAATGGAAGGAAGGAGTCAATTGGCATTTGCGATTTTTGTCTCTCCTCCTTTTTACTGCCTGAAAGGCAAATGGGGTAGTGAGAATTCCAGTGTCTATATTGTAACTATGAGGTCATCTTGTGGATGGTAGGCTACTTGGCAGAGCACACACATGGAAACAAGTGGGAAACCAACAATGACATTGGGTACCCATAGTGGGTGTGGGCTGCCCACCTATCCCTTTTATTATTTGAGGGAAATATGAGTCCCCAACTTATTTTACCCATTATGTTCTGGTTTCTATTACTCAGAGTCCAGGCCCTTGATTGATTCATTATTCTGAATAAATGGTTCTGATAATGGTTTCACAGTATCCTGTAATTTTCCAATGGAACCCTTTCTGGTAGGCAAACTGTTACCTCTCTTTATTTCAACTAAAGAGGGGTTCTTAGTGCAGAAGGTATAACAAGTTATTTGAGTTGAGAAAAACATAGAGAAAATTCAACACTAACCTAAATGTCTTCTACTTGCCTGCGAAAATCATTAGTGAATGAAGAAGTGTGGAGGATTTTGAAGAGCTCAGTAAACAGCAGGCACCACGAAATACCTTACCCACAATTCCTAATCCATGAAATAGTCACATCGCTTAACATTTTTTTCTTAGGAAAAGAATAACCCTTATCAGTTGTGAGTTATTATTGGGACTTTAAATGGGGCAGTAATTTGGAATTAGGAGTTGTCCTATTTCTTGAAAAAAGTTTAATATTTCTAGATCACACCCACTAACACAGTTTATTACTGTCAGGTTCAAAAATGCCTCCTAGAGAGATTCCACTTCTCTGCTTCTCTTCTCCCTCTTTCTCTCTCCTCGGTGGGCCCTCCCCACCCTCACTTCCTACTGAAAACTCTGGATCGGCTGTTGAATCTTTTATTGAGTACAATGTACACTTTTCAGGAGATGGTACATCAAAGGCCCAGACTTCTCTGTTAAACAATACACGCCTGTAACAAAACTGCACTTGGACCCCCTTAAATTTATTGACATTTTTAAAACATAAATTAAAAATAAAAATAAAAATGCTGGATCAAGTAGAATCAGAAATAATTCTACATCAAGAAGATATTTATCCCTTTATGTATTTCACCTGTTCCATATTGGTACCTCTTTATTTTTACTGATTTAAAATACTGGAGTTAAATAACTTTTTTGTTTAATCACGAAATTCTGTCCAATCAGCCCTCCCTTCTCTGATTTCCACGAAATAGACTAAAAGATGATAGTCAGCATAAACTTTAATAAGCATATATAAGTGAAATGATTAGGAAACTACAACGAGAACAACAGGGAATTTAGTGTAGATTCACCATTAACTTGCTGCAAACTTTTAAGTGATTTTATCTCTCAATGAAGTTTGATTAACCATAACATTAATTCCTAACATATATTAGCTTTATTGCAATTATGTAGAATAATGTGTGCATGTTCAATTCACATAAACACTGGGATGGTGTTATTTCTTTGAAATGTGGAGAATTTTAAATGTTCAGCTATTGGTGTATTCACAAATACATTTCTTGAGATTTAAAGAATCAGATCATTAGATTCATAAGTTTCAGGGTTACATCAGACATGCAGTGGTAGAAAAAAATGTGAATATGACATCATCTCTAATTAATATTTGAATGTGTATTTAGTGTGAGTTTGGAAGAATCACAGGTATTTGTAACCACAATTACTTTCATATTGATACTACTAAGTATGTATTTTTAATATGGTATATGTTTTCAAAATAGAAGTTCTTAACAAACACATATATAGCATATAATTTGTATTCATCCTCTTTACCAGTCTTTTTTTTTTTTGAGACAGAACCTCAAGCTATCCCCCTGGGTAGAGTGTTGTGGCATCACAGCTCACAGCAACCTCCAACTCCTGGGCTCAAGCGATTCTTTTGCCTCAGCCTCCCAAGTAGCTGGGACCATAGGCGCCCACCACAACGCACGGCTATTTTTTTTTTTTTTGGTTGCAGCCGTCATTGTTGTTTTGGCGGCCTGGGCTGGATTCGAACCCACCACCTTAGGTGTATATGGCTGGTGCCTTAGCCACTTGAGCCACAGGCGCCGAGCTTTACACTTTTTTTTAAACTGTTTTTGGCTGGGGCTGGGTTTGAACCTGCCACTTCCGGCATAGGGGCCAGTGCCCTACTCCTTTGAGCCACAGGCACTGCCCCCCCTTTACCAGTCTTAAGTAACTCAATATACCTTTAAGAAAGAGAGATGCTGTTACTGCTTCATTTCAAAGATGACAAAACTAAGGCACAAAGTATACAAAGTATCTAAACATCTTATAGGAAATCATAGGCTATGCTTAGAAAGTACTGTAAGTCTGCTAGTTTTTATCTAGAGAATTTATCCTATTAACTATAGATAATACATAGAATTTATATATTTTCTATAAAATAATTTTTATATAGTAATCATTTCCTTTGAATTTATTAGGCATTTTAAGCACTAACAATCTAATATTCTTCAGTTTTGTTTGGTCGAAAGCAAATATTGTTTTATATTAACTAGTCTCACTTTGGCAATTTTTAAATTAAAGTTAAAATACAAAATGAAAGTTCCACCCAGTTTGGATGCACTTTTCTGACAATATCAAGTTTATGAAAATGAACGAAGCAGCCATTATCTTTTCCTGACAATTTCATCTGGGTTTTTGTTGTTGTTGTTCTTAATATAGTGACTGACATGCACCTGATAACAGGAACGATGAGAGTTTTAGAAAATTTTACATGAAGCCTAGAAAAGTAAAGATAATTATTTGATCATTAAATCTAATTCTGAAATAAGGACTTAAAATCCCTCCCTGACGCACAGAGTAGAAATAAAAATATACCTGCCGGTATTGTATTATAGTATTTCAAAGTGATTCTTATTTTAAAAAAAACTGCTAAAATATAGTTTACATATTTCTAATAGTGGCAAATATCTTTCATAAATACAGATTATTAATTAATATAATCAATTATGGATGATCACGATTATAAAAGAAACTCTGAAGGCTTTTCTGTTGCATTTTAAATAAAATGAAATAGTTTTTTGCAATCATGTTGCTTTATTTTCTAAGAAAATTCTATTTTCAATGAGAATATAATTTCTTCCCCCAAATACCATATCTTACTTTATAAATATTAAAGAAGAAGCTTATAAATTACTGCAATTTTATGTATGTGAATTAGCCGATAGATAATTGGGAGGCAATTATGAAATAAAGTATTTGTTACTGAAGTTGAAATTTCTACATTTGTAAACTCCTATAATTATACACTTTTATGTAGTAGTAAACTGTCTTGATGTCTGAATATTTAATAACTTATATAACACAGGCACAGCATGGATACGAGCTTTAAAAAAATAGAAGGACAATTATAAATGCATAAACATACAAAACATAACAATTTAGTAGTTAACAGATAACTTTGCGCTGGTTCTTTACTCTCTGAGTCATAATGCTTTTATATCCAAATAATTTATTCATTTCTCTCCCAACTTATTCTTTTACCTACTTTAAGTCTGCTCAGCTCTCAGCTTGCCAGTGCCTGTTTCAGGACTGCCCTACTTAAAATTGCACACACTTCCCATCTTCCTTAATCTCCTTAATATTTGTCCACAGCACTTTTTGTATATAAAGTTTGATTGGCACACAGCCATGCCCACGTACTGAGGTATTGTCTGCGGCTGCTGTGTCCTGACCATGCAGGGTTATAAAGTTATGATGAAGATCACACAGCCAGCAAAGCCTGAGGAAGTACTGCATTTACTATCTAGCCCTTTACAGAAAAGTTTGCCAATCCATACCTTAAATAATTCATTCACTTATTGTTTCTCTCACCTCACCAGACTGTAAATGCCATAGAAACAGAGGTTTTGTCTGCTCTTTTATTTTCTTTATTTTACTTCTCCATCCCCATTGCCTATTAAAAGCACCTGGCACATCGTAGCCACTTAACAAATATTGATACTTAAAGAAGTGGATGAATGAAAAAGTGGAAAAAAATGCTTAGCACTTTTCCCATCTATTCACTCTCTTCACTGCAGTATTTTCTAAAAGGCAGCTTAGTATTATATAAAAATAGTCACATGTAAACAAAAGATAAAATGACACAGTATATAAAATTATCTACAAGAGACATCATAAATTGTGGTCGATTGTCCATAATAAAAACAAAAATGAATTGTTGAGTGACTTCTAACATGGTTTCCTAATATTGCAAAAACATAGCATATTTAATTTTTATATTGAATAGGCCTAATCTACTGACAGAGGGAAAAGAAATCTAAATACTTTGCTTATTGGAAAGAAAAGTGCCAAAGGTATTGCTATTTTGCTTTTAATGTTATCAGAAATGAAAATGGATTTGGGATGAGGAAGGATCCTGTAAGGAAGATTGGGTTCACGTTAGTGCTTGTTACAGACACAGAAAGTACTGTGAAGACTTGTCAGGCCTGAACACCAAGTATTAGAAAAGTAGATTTCAAAAAGGTCACAAAAAAATATCGCATACAATTCCAACAGCCTTTAGGTGTGACTATGGCTTGAAATGAACGGAAAACAATGTGTTAAGGAGACTTTTAGAAATAAAAAAACAACACAAGGCAGGATCGGTGAGGAAGAAAAGTACACAGCACACAAGAAATCTGAGTAGTTCCTCAATTTGCTGGCTAAGTTAAAAGCTTATGTGCAGAAAATTGTCAAACATTTTCCGTCAGGTAAGTCTGAGATGAGCTAAGACTGGAAAAATAATAAAGGGTAGAAAAATGCATATTACAATGGCTCAGAATTCAAAGATATCAAGGAAAGGAATTTTACCCACTGATGGGAGAAAATGGAATAATGGAAATAAGAAAAAAAAATGCCTTCCTCACTATAGCAGATGGGTTCCTAGGTGCCTGGGTACAGATTCTGTGACAGATATTAACCTGCAAGATCATTGTTTGAGAGTTCTCTTGAGATTAACTATTACCCACGTAAGTGAGGGAAATAAAGAGCTGAGTAAAGGAGGAAAATGAATTCTAACACACTAGCAGCCAAAAGGGCATATTTGTGACCTGTGAAGCTGTAATGGTCCACGAAAATTGATCCAAGTTGAGTTGAAATAGGCCAGGGCACCTCCGTCTTGGAGAGCCACTGGCGAGGCTGCTGCTGGATATGGTAGTGCTGTGGCTCACAGCGGGTTTCTTAGCACAGCCATCCACAAGTGGGGCTTACGTGTAGAAATATCTTCAGCAGCACTCACTATAGGTGTGTAGGTAAGAGAAAGAGTTCACTTTTGATTGATGCAACCTTATGTCAATCATAGTCCACATATGTGAATGGGTTCTGGGTTCTGGGAGGAGTTCCTCCTTCCTTGGAGATCCCAATGGATCTCTCTAGCTCAGGTACTTTATCAGAAGATAAATGCTAGTGGCAGAGGCTCCAGTTCCTGCTTCTGCAGCTGTGCTCAGGGCCACAGCAGGAACCATCATATCCACACTCTTCTAAGCATTCTTGATCCCCTTCATCTTCTGGGACTTGTTGCTGTGAACCAAACATCAGCCTTGAGGCTTCTAAGATGTTGATTATCGTGCTCTTCTGAGGTTGAGATTGCCATCCATACTTCTTGATTTTTAATTTCTTTTGGTGTTAATGTCCTCTATATACATTTAATGACTTTATAATTAACCTTATGATATAAGTCAGAGAAGATAAAGAAGTCTCTAGCCACATATTTTTGAAAGCCTTATATGATGACATTAATAAAGTCATTTCAGCTTTTTTATTCTTAGAGACTCAATATAAGCAATGAAAGAATCAAAAACTTTAAAAGGAGTCATTAAAAAGAGAAATACAAAGAGAAGAAATATGGAAAAAGAAGAAACTTGAAAATGACATAGTGTATTTTCTTTCATTTCGTAAGCTTTTCACCTACTGACTCATTTATGGGGGTGCAATTTGGGGTTGTTGGTTGGCAAGGTTTTTTTCTCACCCTTTTTACTGGCTTACTGATGGTATTTCATTGTCTTCTGGATTAGATAGTTTCAGATTAGGAATCTTTGCTGTTTCTCATAATTTTTCTCATGGTATAGTTTTTTCTACACTCTGGGTTTTTTTCTTTATCTTTTATTTGTAGTAGTTTGATATACTTAGGTGGTTTGTGAGTGTGTGTGTGGTGGGGGAAAACATTTATTTACCTAGTTTGGTTTTCTACGATTTTTTTGATCTGCGATTGCCTCTTGATTAATAATTTTGGAAATTCTTCATTCATCATGTCTTGAAACATTTTTTATCCTCTACTTGGGACTTTTTCTTTTTTTGAAAAGAAGACAAAGCCTCAAGCTGTCACCCTGGGTAAAGGGCCATAGTAAAGGGCCATGGCATCTCAGCTTACAGCAACCTCCAACTCCTAGGCTCAAGCGAGTCTCCTGCCTCCTCCTCCCAAGGAGCTGGGATTACAGGCACCCACCACAACACCTGGCTATTTTTTGGTTGCAGCCATCATTGTTGTTTGGTGGGCCCAGGTTGGAATTGAACCTGCCAGCTCAGGTGTACGTGGCTGGCGCCTTAGCCGCTTGAGCCATAGGCACTGAGCCCTTTATTTGGGACTTTATTACACATACATATTTAACATTAATCCACAACACTTGGTAGTCTTTTAAAAATATTTTCCTCTTTTTCTTTCTTTTCTTTTTGTATTGCAGTACAGGTAATTTTTAATACCTCATCCTTAAATTCATTGATTCTGTCCTTGGGCATGTTGAATCTACTCATATTCCAGGCAAAAGCATTTTTCCAGAGGCATTTTCTTTATAATGTATTTTATTATATTTTCATTTGGTTTTTCAATTACTTTTCACATATTTTCTGAAATTTTCCATGTGATCTAGCACATTTCATTAGATCCATTAACAAATTAATCATAATTATTTTAAATTCTCTAGGCAGGTATAAAGCGAAATGGCCAAAATAACATTCAGCGATCATCTCTGTGAATGAGCACCAAATTCAAAAACTGTCCACGTAAACAAGCACCTTCGGAAGAGCCAAAAATAATCAAATAATCAGGTGAACAATCAAACTACCGGGTTTGGTATCATACCAAGGGAAGAGGCAATGAAAAGGGGGGAAAAAAGCTAACAAAAAGAATAAAAGATAATTTTCCATTGCCTACCCCTCCCCGGTCCCCTGACAGTCCCCTGTCAGCATATCAGCCAAGTGGAGAGAGAATCTGTGTGCAGGGGTAGAGAGTATGAAATGATTGTGGGACTTTGCGTTGAAACTCAGGGCCACCATCACACAAGGAATGCAGCACAGAACAGAATCCTGCCAATGCCCACAGAGAGGAGCACTTAGACCAGCCCAGCCAGAGGGCTCTGCTCCCAAACATGAGTTTCAGCGAACTCCACCACAGGCTGACAAAGAGTAGCCTGAGGCCTGCACTAAATTCATGAGGCCGTCAGCCAGGAAGGGTGCCATTCCTGCTCAACTCCTGTGTCTGTGCTGGCTCAGAGACCGGGAGCTTAGGGTGCACGTGTCATAGTGAAACACCAGCCACTGCCGACCTCCAACTACAGTCAGTGCAGTTCAGGGAGAGGCTTCTTCCTCTTGCGAAAAGGAAAGAGAAGAGCTCAGATGACTGTGTTTGCAACTCGTGGTACAGCTCAGCCACAGTAAGACAAAGTATGTGTCAGACTCTTGAAGTCCTTGAATCCAGGTCTCAATTTCTCATGCCATTTCTGAATCTACCCTTAGTCAGAAGAAAACACGTCCCCTTGAAAGAAAGAAACTTGTCCTGACAAGATTCAAGTCTTGAGCTTTGAGTAAACATCATAGGTAGGTAGCCAGGCCACTGTCATCATGGAATTTGGGTGGACTGGGCTAGTTTTAAAGAGGAGGAGCTAGAAACATTGGAGTAGAAGTTTATTCAAAGAATTAATAGCAGAGAGCTTACTACACCTAGAAAGAGATATCAATATTCAAGTCCAAGAAGAACGTCAAGGAAATTTAACCCAAACAAGACTATCTCTAACCAAGCTCCCAAAGGCCACAGATGTAGAAAAGGTCCTAAGGGAGCAAAAAAAGTAAAAAAATAACATACACAGCAACTACAATATGGTTGGCAGCAGACTTCTCAGTGGAAACCATAGAGGCCAGGAAAGCCATGACATATTCAAAGTACTGAAGGAAAAAATCAAAATAAAACAACAACAACAACATAAAAAACTCAACCCTAACCCTAGACTATTATATCCTGCAAAAACATCCTTCAAACATGAAGGGGAAATGAACATTAAGAAAAGCTGAGGGATTTAATCAAGCTTTGCGCTACAAGAAGTGCTATAAGGAGTTCTTCAATCTGAAAGTAAAGGATGTTAACAAACAGTAAGAAATCATCTGAAGGTGTGCAACTCACTGATAACATCACTACACACATGCAGAATGCTCTATTGCTGTAATTGTGGCATATGAGCCACTTATGTCTTGTATAGGAAGAATAAAAAGACAAATCTACCAAAAACAACTATAATAACTTTTTGAGAGAGAGTATACAAAGACATAGATGGAAACAAATAGAAGTTAAAAAGTAAGGGGAGGTTAAAAAGTGGAATTTTGTTAGATTTTTCTTTGCTTATCTATTTGTCTGGTTGTAAGCAGACTTGTCGTTTATTTAAAATGTTATGAAATAGATTTTCACAAGCCTCATTATAACTTCAAAAATAGATTTAAAAGATCTATGAAATATACAGAGTACATAGAAAGCAAGAGATGAAAACACCAGAAAAAATTCCCTTTAACCAAGGAAGACAGGATAGAATTAAGAAAGAAGGGGAGGACCACAAACCAATCAGAAATCTCACCTTAACTTTGTCCACTATTTCTACTGTGTAAAACAATCTTTGTTCACTTCAAGATGTTACCCACCTTGAAAGATTCAATTTAAGCTGAGTTGGCACTTTAAAATTTTATAAAGGTTCTTCACTAATTTCCCCCCATTGAAAGACTCCTAAACCAGCGTCCAGCAGGGTTTTTCTTTGTTGCTGCACATTGAGATTAAGAGACAGGTTTGTTTCATCACCAGAGTGTTTTGCTAGTCTCTGTGACCATCTGTCCTGGAGATCACCCCAAGAATCTTCCATGATCTTCTTGCTGGCATGGTTTAAGACCTTCTATTCTGAAATACCGCATTTCCCAACGCTTTGTAAATATTCTGCTTGGGAAATCTCTCTGATCACAGGAGTAAATTATGCCCCACATTTGGTTTGAACTCTGATTACAGTTAGTCTATATTAGAAATAGTAAGCTAAGATCTATAGGCTGTAAGGGTTCATTTACATCTGTGGCTTTTCTTCTGCTACAATAGCAGAGTAGGATGGTAAGGACGGAGATGATATGGTTCTCACAGCCGTGGATATTTACTATCTACTCCTTTAGAGACAAGGTTTTTGACTTACTTAAATCCTAATGACTGAGCTTGTCTCCTGACATTGAGGAATACTCCCTTACAAATCATATGATTATGTGCTCATGAATTAAAAACTCTCATCTATGGGTAAAACATATCCATTCCAATAGTATGTTTGTCTTTCTCATTTTTTTTGAGTCTTTAAGAAGTTCATCGGGCAGAATAGGCATAGATCCAATAAGTCTGTCCCTTAAGATGACTTCACAGGTTCATGAAATCATCAGGTCTTACCAGGTAGAAATCTCTAAAGCAGTGTTTTTCAACCTTTTTTTATGTCCCCAGCACAGAGTTAAACTTCCACAGCACACTTAAATTACAATGATCCAAAAAGAGTAAAAACGGCAGCATCTATGGCTCAAAGGAGTAGGGCACTGGCCCCTATATGCTGGAGGTGGTGAGTTCAAACCCAGCCCCAGCCAAAAACTGAAGAAAACAAAAGAGTTAAAATAATGTAGATATAAATATATATAGATACACACTTACTGTGCTTTGAATGCTTTTTTGTTGTTGTTGTTGCACTTTTTTGCCAGGGCCGAGTTTGGACCCGCCACCGCCAGTATATGGGGCCGGCGCCCTACTCCTTAAGCCACAGGCACTGCCCTGGGCTTTGAACTTCTATTGAAAATAATTTAATTATTTAAATTAAACATTTTATCTCTAAAATGTTCGTGGCACACCTGAGATCCTCTCATGGCACATGAATATGTCTTGGCACACAGATCGAAAATCACCGTTTTCTAGGGTAAACGTTGCCTTGTTCAATTTTTCAAAATACTATGAAGCTTTCCTAGGTCTTGTATGTATTTATATGCTTTCTGTTTGTCTAGATCAGAAATGGCCACAGTACAGCCTGGAGGCCCCACCTGTTCAGTTACGTGCATGACTGTGAATTTATTTATTTGGTTGCTTCTGTTCAGCACCAGGAGCTTCAACATCCCAGCTGGCGATGGCTGGTGTTTAGTCAGATTCTAGTGATAATCTGATTTTATGAGGACAATTCTCATCAGGTGCTGCAGTTTTCTTAAGGTCCTACCAGTCTCTGAGTCAGACACAGCTTTCTTCACATTTTAATTTACACACATATCTCTCTAACTGTCCTAATTTTACCAAGGACAATTTGGAAGTGCACTAGCAAGGTTAGGGATATTTTGACCTGAAATGATTGTTCAAATTACAACACAAAGCAAGAATTCCCTTGAGAAATAGAAATCTTTTTTCTTATCTGTCTAAAGGAGTAACATAGAAAAAAATTTTCTTTGTTTCCATATTTTGCAGTTTAATAATCAGTCACACTTTAATCCACATACTTTTATTCCATATTTTCTTATATGTGTTGTTTATTTTTTTGCAAGATTAAGCTCTAGACTGTGACTTGAGATCTATTAACTTTGGTACTTATGGGGCTGATATTGTTGGTATTGTTCTTTGCATTCATGGTCACTTCTTGGTAAGAACATAATATCAGCCTAAAATTAACTTATAATTTTCCTTAAGTATATAATCAAAATGACTGCTGCCGCTAATTTTAGTTATTATTATTATTATTGGTGAGGGGCAAATTCAGCTCCTTTTGATGGTACTTGAATGGACCCCCCCCTTTTTGTCCTGAAATAATTGTCCTCAATCACTAAGCAACTGTTAGGTGGTAAAAGCCACAATAGGCCAGAAATCTCTAACCCATTATAACACATACTTAAAACTATAGGTTTTTACACTAACTTAAAAATGCCAGAACTCTTACATAGGAGATAGACTTTGAAACAAGTGTTTATGGAATTAGAATATAAACAAAGAATAAGGAAAATATGTTAAATGTATAGAAGCAGACTTTTTTGTAGACTTCAGAGAAAAGATTCATTATATTTAAAACTTCTGTTAACATCTATTCCTCTTCACCTGACTATTGATCCTTTTATAAATGTAACTATCTATCACTTGATTACTCTTGTTAAATAATGCTAAATCAAGTGACATTCTTTAAGAAAATAAGACGGGTATTTGGATCAAAACAGATCACTGGGTGACTCAAAATTATTTCCTTGAGAAGTGGATTATATGAAGTAGAGCCAATATTTGGAAAACTAGTTTGGAAGTGCTTCAGTAATTGAAACTAAAGCTATGGAATTTTACACTAAAAATTTAAACTAAATATTGAGAAAAGAAGGAAAGAAGAGGGTCAAGAGCCACCAGTGCTGGGCAATTTGTTGATTTTTACATTCCCAACCATATAGAAAACTCCTAGTACTTTATGAGGGATTCAGTTTCCAAACATTTTTTCTTCATGAATCAATACTTGATGATTGAAGAGGCTGTCAGCACAGTTCTTATCTCTTCTTACTGTAACTCAAGGCCCTTGGGTGACAGATATTCCTTAATCTTGAAAACAAGTCACGTTTTTAAGGTTATTCATTGGAATAAAGGGAATTTCCAGCACCATTCCAATTACAGAAGTGGAAAAGAGCATGGAGAAGCAGCTGTAGGAAAATTGTATGGGTCATTCTTGAGGAGGACTTGTATCACATTTCACCGGCTAGAATTCTGTCCTAGAAAAGGAGAGAATAAGAATTTTTGTAAGCAAATAATAGTTCTTTACAAAGTCATTAAAAAATTCTATCCTGGAATTCTTAGGAATTATAGAGAAGAATTCTATGTTATAACTGTAGATATAGAAATTTTAAAATCCACCACCTCAAAAATATTTTGAATTTGAAGTTAATTCCAATATGTATTTTAGGGTAGATCCTTAAAAATATAGTTGTGAATTTTATAAAGTGAGGCAGGCAGGTGTAAGCCCCTGGACTATCTGCTCATTGGAGGGAACTGGGTCACAGCCCTATAGGGTTATCAGTGACTGGGTGTGCCAAAGGTGCAAGGTGGGGAAGGAGGTATCAACCTTCCCAGGCTAATTTATTTGCTGGGTGGATCCTTCTGACCTCACAGAGCACCAGAGCGAGTCATACTTGAGCTGCCAACAGACCCCTGCTATCTAGTTGCCAAAGACCTTTTGAAATCTCCCACCTGAGACCAGTGCTGACTGGGACAATTGATCTGGACCTCTTGAACTGGACCAATCCCCCAGTGACCATACAAAGTGGTACCCTGGGTGTGTGCTTGTGGGAAGGTTTGATTTTCCTTTTCCAATTGTTGTCTGTGGGGATTGGGGTGACTTAATTGCTTGCTGGTATTTCTCCACAGCTGAGACTTCAACCCAGAGTAACTGATTGACTAGGGTAAGACACACACGAGCTGAAAATAAGACAGAACCACTTCGCCCCACCATACCAAGCAGGACCCCAGTTTCTCAGGATGTAGCAGTGTAAGGGTTCTTGGCAAAGCTCTAGGGGAAAAAGTGCAGACCTAAGTCCCAGCTTTTAAAGGGCTAGTTAACCACTACTCTTGAAGCCCCCAAACCAACTTCTCCTTATCTGCTCATCTAGCCAAATGGTGTAAAATAAGCATGGGGTGGAATCAGCAGAAAAACTCTGGTAACATGAATAACCAGAGTAGATTAACCTCCCCCCAAGGAAGGCTATGGCAGATGCAACTGAATCCCATTCATAAACAGATGGCTAAGATGTCAGATATCGAATTCAGAATTTGGATTGCAAATGAGATTAATAGAATAGAGGCAAAGTTGGAATTAGAAATTCAAGGAGCATTTCAAAAGTTCTAGAATTCAATGAACTCGAAGACAAAATCACCAAATATTTTGATACATTGAGAAAAGAATTTGCAGCCCTCAAAGATCTGAGAAATACAGTAGAATCCCTCAGTAACATAATGGAGCAAGCAGAAGAAAGGATTTTTGACACTGAAGACAAAGCTTTTGAATGCTCCCAAGTGCTCAAAAAGGAAGAGAAATGGAGAGCAAAAATAGATCATTCTCTTAGAGAGCTCTGGGATAATTCAAAGAAAACTAATATTCACCTTATAGGAATCCCTGAAGGCGACGAAGTTATTTCGCAAAGCACAAAGGCTTTTCTTCATGAAATTATGAAAGAGAAATTTCCAGACATGCCAAGAGATTTTGAAATTCAGATAGCAGACAGTTTCAGAAGCCCAGCATGAATCAACCTGAATAAGACATCCCCCAGGCACATCATAATTAACTTTATTAAAGTTAATATGAAGGAGAAAATTCTGAAAGCAGCCAGACATAAGAAAACCATAACTTACAAGGGGAAGAATATTAGAATGACTGCAGGTCTTCCCACTAAGGGAAATGTGGGTTATTTAATGAAGTCAGGCAATACTCCAATTTTCATATCCATTTTGCTGTTTTCTACCTTGACCTTAAACAGTCTGTATCTAGGTTGTAGCCAACACTGAATGGGGGGAAAGGTTGATTAGCAACTGGGTAAGACATATGCCTAGGACCTTGGAACTGTACACAAGCAGAGAGAGTACAGAGCTCAGCAGTGGACATGACCAGGGCTTGTGGAGGACACGTGCCTGCAAATGCAGATGGAGCGTGTCCTCAAAGGAAGGAAACATGACTTACAAGGCACAGTCCAAGCAAACAGCAGGTCAAGGAAGAGGTCTAAGAATGGGGCTGGGTTTGACTGTACCAGGTCTGGGAGTTCAGTATTCCTGGTAAGAGTGGAACAAATTGTAACCCCATAGTACCAGTAGTACATTGTAATATGTGAGGTGTTGGAGAACTCCATGAAATGTCTTTCTAGTGCTGAGGCAAACCTTTCTTCTCAGGCGAAGGATGGCTTTACCTCTCTTTTCTTCCTTAATTACAGGTTTTTATTCTGTGGATAGTTGGAATTGTTCACATGATCTCTTGAAATCCTGTTCCATTGTGAAGGGTTCCAGTGCAGGACACACTGAAATTATTTTCTTTTTAGTAGCTGCTGTAATGCACAATTTAGGTCATTCATCATGACTGCCTGAGGTGCTCATTCCCAATCTGCTGAGATCACTGGTGGCTAAAAGCTCAAACCAAGTATCTCTTGGGAATTACTTTCTTTCTTTTTTCTTTTTCTTTTTTTTTTTTTTTTTTGAGACAGAGCCTCAAGCTATTCCCCTGGGTAGAATGTCGTGGCCTGGGTAGAATGTCGTGGCATCACAGCTCACAGAAACCTCCAACTCCTGGGCTCAAAGGAGTCTCCTGCCTCAGCCTCCCAAGTAGCTGGGAGCACAGGCACCTGCCACAATGCCCAGCTATTTTTTGGTTGCAGCTGTCATTGTTGTTGGGGGGCCCAGGTTGGATTCGAACCCGCCACCTTAGGTGTATGTGGCTGGCACCTTTGCCACTTGAGCCACAGGCACCAAGCTGGGAATTGCTTTCAACATTAGATGCCACACCCCAAATCACAGGCTGTCCTTTGGGTCATATCATATCCCGTAGGTGGTTATTATCAGAGTCTTAAAGCTTGGCCCTTGCCTCGGGGGCAGAATGTCTGTAATGGGCTGTCTTAGTCTCAGAATTACAGTGAGATTAGCTAAAATTTGTTACCATGGTATTTCAGCTCAACATACTCCTCTTTCTGATACGAATACTGTCAAACTGGAACTAAGTAGTTCCAACATATGTCAGACACAGCAACACCTGTCTCAGTGTCTGAAGCAAGAAATATAGCTTAAAAAACTATCTTTGCCAATGATTAAAAACCAAATCTTTCAGTTTTGAAAGGTTTATCTCTTAATCTGCATGGAGGTGAAAAAAGGAAAAAAATGTGGTTTACAAAGATTTCAGAATTTTACTCTTAACATGTATTAATAATTATATTTCAGGGGCTCTTTTTTAATCAAGTTATGGTACATGTTACACATTCTGTTTACTTATATAAAAAGTGAAAGTAATTTAATTCTACCAACACTTTAAGTTTTACTTTCCTAAACTGGCAGCCAGGCCAGCATAAGTAATATAGCAAAGTCCCAGGAGATACTCTACTGTATTTCATAAGTTTGAAAAATCACAAGGATGCTCTCTACACCTCTTGGATACTGTATGAATTGAACAAGTTCATAGTTTCAACTTTTATATGTGTTATATTCCTTTCAACAATGTCACATCTTTGCAAAACTGGATTTCTGCAGTTGTACTAAAAAAAAAAATCCACTACCCAGTGGAAAATCAATGTGGAACAAGGAAATTAGTGAGAAAGTGTCAATTCTCAATATAATGCATGAGAGGGCATGGAATTCAACAGTCACACACATCACAGTAGTGATTGTGGTACTTGATAATTACATTAAAACAGTATTTCTTTTGGTTTATGTGTATATTTAATTCCAATGGCTGTTACATTCTTAGGATACTAATATTACTACATTGTTTGTACCCAAAACTTTCAGGTCTTTATTTTGGCCTCTGAGCCATTTACACTAAACAAACACACAACATAGTCCTAGTATCTGCCGATCATTTTTGGCCAAAGTCCAAAATATTCAGATGATTTGACTCAGTTTTTGATCATTTTTTTGGAAATGATGATTTAAACTCTTGACATTTCGTGTGTTTCCCTTTATTTTTTGTCTTTTCTTTCTTTACTCCTGGCCCTCCCCTTTCTTTCTTTTCTCTTTCCTTTGAGTAATAAATATATAGTTGAAATTATTTTTCCTTACTAAACTGTGAGGGAAAAAATTTGTAAAATCCAAAGTTAAAATTAAATGATTTTTTTTTTGTTTTATTCAGATTTTCACACAGTAGAATAACTTTTTTTAACTAGTAACATACTTTAAACATGAAAATTTCTATAGTGGGTTAAAAAATCATAGATAAGCATATTTTAAAAGGATATATGCATGTGTTTGATATGTAACAAAGTTAACATTGCACATGAATGAGAGAAAAGCTTGGGGTTGTAGGGACAGGGATCCCACTTGAAGCAACACCTTTTTTCAAGGTGACACAAAAGTGCATTGATCATTTCTTTATTGTGCCTCTCTGCAGTATTTATGGCCTTCCTTGGTTATTCTCTCAGTCTTTCATCTGTACTCTCATCTTAAATTAAGATTAGGTATATTCTGGGTTTTGTGAAAGATAAAATTGGCTTTCAGTTATGTGTTTGTGGAAAACTGTATGGATAACTTTCCTAGGAAAATAGCTTTCTTGTAAGTATACATACTTAAAATTATGATTATGGATAGATCATTAAGACACATTATGGGATAGATGGAACGGAATAATTAACTAGATTCACACAGTGAATTACTTTCACACAAAATGCTACAAGGTATAGAAATCTCTGACCAAAAAATTGTTTACCTCCTAACTGCTAGTGCATCCTGAAAATATGTTAACTTTATGCGTGAATAATTCTTTCTTCAGTTCAAGAGACTATTTCTTCCCAATTATGAAAATAATTTTTTAAACTATTTTTAACTTATACTGGTGTGGTCTCAGATTCTCAGATATCCAGATCTCACCTTCTAAAGTTTCTACATAAAAGGCATCAACTATTGTTCTTTTTCAATATTAAGACTACTCTTACTTACCCAAATTATGTGTAATAGTTTATCTCTGTAATAAGAAAATTACAAACTCCGGAACTCCTGAGTTTTAGTCCTGCCCTCAAAGTTTATTGTTTTATTTTTTTCATTTTTTCTCAACTTTTAATTTTGTCTTAGTTTTGTGTCTGTATGTATATGTGTGACTATGAAACTAAAATGTCAGTCTCTGTTTTCTTTTACATTTCCTCCTATTAGCTAATAATAATTTGGCTTCAACTATATCTTTGACAGTGGCTCCATTACAAATGTTGTTTTTATCTTTAAATATATGATGCCATAAGGTCAATCATCATCTATTTTCAGAAAAGATAGAAGCAATGTATTTTTTATCTCTGCAATTATGATCTGTTATTCTATATCGTGTAGGATGATGAAAGTATGGAGGTAGAATCTGACATCTATCTGATCTCATTAGTCTTCTGAGGCTGATGTAACAAAAGACCACAGACTGAGTGTGCTAAACAAGAGAATGTATTTTCTCTCGACTGTGGAGGCTAGAAGTCCACAGTCAAGGTCACAGCTGATTTGCTCTCTGGAGGAGGGCTCTCTTCGTCACTTGTAAGTGGCTGCCTATTTGATGTAACCTCCCATAGGCTTTCTCAGTGCAGTGGGAGGGAATGAGAAAGATTTCTGATGTCTGTTCTTCTAAGGACAATAATCATATGAGATCAGAGCCCCATCCTTATGACTTTATCTAATCTTAATCCCTAGAGGATCCATCTCCAAAAAAATCCACACTGGGAGTTAAAGCTTTAAAATATAGTTTTTTTTTTTTTTTTAAAGGAGGCACAGAATTCAAGTCCACTGATCTCATCTGATTTAGGGAAGAACTGAAACAGTAAGATAACAAAGTTCAAGGTTTAGCTTAGAATTTAATATAAGGAAAAAGCAAATACCCATACCTTGAGATCTAATTCATGACCATAAGAGAAAAATAAAATCAATCTGCCTTACCTTACCCTAGAATTAACTTGTTTGCCCACAATAAGAACATCAGGAAAAACATAACAAAATTTTAAAAATCTCTGTGAAGAACAAATGTAAATAATTTGAAGCTACACATTTAGAAATGGCTTCAATCTGGCCACAATTATTGAAAGAGTATCAATGTTATTGTTTCATCTGTGAGAATCATAGATTTTTGCATGCACATTGAATACACAGGTAAGAAGGGTATTAATATTATCTGAAAAATAGAGCCGAGGTCTGAATCTTGATTGAACACATCGATTCATTTAAAGATTTTTGAATTTATCACAGGGGTCAGAAGACTGCGACAACTTGCCATCTTAAGAAACTTGTCAAGGCAATTCAAAAAATTATTAGTTAACTTAGAAATAAAAATAATGAGAAGATATACTTGAAAACCTTTAGCATCAGTCTCACTATGATTTCTCCAGAAGACTAACTGAGCAGATAAGATTTATTTCTCATATTTTTCAACACGTAAATATTTTATGTAATTAGATAATTTCAAATACAAACAGTGAGACATTCATACAAATCTATTAGAATGACTAAAAGCCAAAACAATGACAACACCGAATGACAGCAAGGATGAATAACAACAGGGACTCTTTCCTTGTTAGGAGAAAGGCAAGATGTACAGCCACTTTAGAAGTCAGTCTGTCAGGTTCTTACACAACTAATCACACTCTCACCACATAATACAGAAATCACACTTCTGGATCTTTATTTCAATAATCTGAAACTTCTGTCCACACAGAAATACGCCCCAAATGTTTATAGCAATTGTAGTCACAGTTCCCACAACATCGAGTTACCAAGGTAACCTTTAGTAGGCAAACTGGGAAATAATTTGTGGTACATCCTTACAATGGGCTATTACAGCACTAAGGAGAAGAGAGCTATCGTGCCTAACAAAGAAATGAAGGAATTTTAAAGCATCCTAGAAAGTGAAGGAAGCAATCTGAAAAGGCTGTATGCTGTGTGGTTCCAAATATGTGGCGTTCTGGAAAACTCAAAACTCTGGAGGCAGTAAAAATATCAACTCAGTAATGGCCATTGTTTCAGGGGGAGAATACAGAGGAATTTTAGAACAGAGAAACTATTCTGCTTGATACTATGAGAGGGCACACATGTCATTACATATTTATCAAGAGCCAAAGAAGGAACAGCACACAGAGGGTTCCGTAATGTAAACTGTAAATTTCGGGGTGAGAATGATGCCTCAGGTTTGCTTAGTCTATGGGAGCAAATGTAGCATATGGGAGAAAAAGGATGTTGATGGTCAGGGAGGCTGTCCCTGCAGCAGTGAGGGTGGGGGGAGTGAGGAAGGAGAGGAGATGTGGAACTCTCTGTATTTTCTGCTAAATTTTGCCGGGAACTTAAATCTCCTTTGAAAGTAAACTCAATTAAAACAGCAAAGTCAGAAGAAAAGTTTTGGAAATGTGCACGTTATTCAAAGATAAGTGTGACTGAAGTAATCCAAGTATAACTTTAAGAAGTTATTATAACTTCACCTACTATTCAACCAGCTGACACAGCTACCTGTACTGTGCCTGGCTCTATATATTACAATTACACTTTACAAGGTGATGGGAAAAGTTGAATTTCAATCAAGGAAGTGGAAAAATTTTCTCTCCTTTTCCTTTAATTTTTTGTTCTTTTCTTCCTTTTGTGATAACCCAGCCCCCTACCCTTGAAAAGGAAAGTTCTTTTGAGTCCACTAGTCCCAGTCCCCTCAAGGGTTGGGAGGAAAGTTCCAAGAAGAGGCTTGACTAAAAGATAAGGAAAGTCCCAAGGTCTCAGAAACTTTCTCAACTTATGTACCCCACCCCCCACCCCCGGCCTTGAACTACATAACACCACCCCACCCCCACCTAAAGCTAACTGCAATGATTCAACCTCTGTTCCTTTGCTTGCTTGTTATGACACAGAAATAGGGTATAAAGACCCATTTGCTCTGTCATTCAGGGTTGCTTGCTTCTTAAGGGCAACGACCCCGTGCAAGTATAATAAATTTCTATTGATTAATTGCATGTAAGTGGGGTCTGTGTCTCCTCCTCAGCTGTGTGAGTCACTACATTTTTTCCCTCTTTTCTGTTTCTTTCATATTCAAAGAATTTAAAGCAGTATGTTTATAATTTTCATGTCTATCTCACATCAGACTGCTATGTCCTGTCCAATGTTATAAACTTGTTTAGATTAGCACAGAGTAAGAACCTTGGTCTTCTTGGACCCCTTGGAGTCCATGAGTACACGTTATGGGATTGGTTAAACTTTTGTAATTGTACTTTGGTTTACATGCATATCTATTTTTCTAGATAGAGGGCACGTATCTTTTGTCAATTTCTCAAATGAAACTAGAACACACAATTGATTGAAAATATGCACATGCTTTGCTCCTTTCTGTGATTTTATTATATTTACTTTGATAATTATATTTATTATTATTATTCCATCAACACAATATATGTTTAGATAAGGAACTCTAGTTAGAATTTGTTTTACTTATCTCAAGTTGAACTGCAGTTCAACAGATCAAATTCTGATTATCTCACTTCTGGTGACTCTGTTTTCAGGGTAAGTAATATAGTTATAACCAAGAAAGAGTCAGGTTAGTTCTTAGTAAACTAGAAAACATCATTTTTATTATTTAGTAGTAAAAGTCTATACAAATTTATAATCTATAAATCTAATTTTATAGAATTATCATCATCAGATTATCAGTGAATTATCTATATTTTAGAAAATGAATTATATTTTAGTCCAGATACCTCTGGGTTTAGTCTCCACTCATTTTTGTTTTCTTTTATTGTAAATATTTCCCAAGAACATAGGCCATCTTAGAACACCTGTGCTGTTCTTTTAAAAAGACATGTATTCAACTGCAATCAGTGTAACCTAATTCTTTGTACCCAAACAATAATTTTACTTATTATTTATTTATTTTTCTTTTCTTTTCTTTTATTTGCAGTTTTTGGCTGGGGCCAGGTTTGAACCTACCACCTCTGGTGTATGAGGCCAGCGCCCTACTTCTTAGAGCTACAGGCACCTCCCCCTGTAAAATTATTTTAAAACAATAATTTTAAAAAGCACTAAGCTATATACATGTCTTTACAAAATGTTGTTTTCAGTTAATATTATATTGCCAAGATTCATAATAGTACTGAATGTTAATTAATTTTATTAATTTTTACTGCCATATGTAGTCCATTGCATAAATTTAAAAAGGACATATTTCAAATAATTTTTATAAAATTGTGGTCTTCACATTTTTCATGATTTTAAACAACTCCAGGAATGGTCAAAATTTAGATTTAGAAATTTTTAGTGATCCAACAATCTAAGAAAAATGGCTCTTCCCAATTCATAAAGTTTGTAGTTTTGAGATGAAAATGTTTGATAGGCCTGAAAATTATTTTAAAATTGAAAAAATTATAAATTATATGGCACTACATCTAGTTCTCTTTGTGCTCGTTTAATAAAATAGAATTGTGTGTCATAAAAAGTCTCATTAAATGTGTCTTGTTCAGCCAAGTACTTAGAAAATAGCTCTACAGAAATTACTGACAGGACAGTCTGAATATCAGCACTGCCTTGTAACCTTCTAATTTCAAAAGACATGTGACTCAAGTGCCAGTATTCCATCATTTTCCAAAGGAAAGTAGGTAGGAATGTATGGGAACATTTAATAAGCCCACAGAAGCCTACATTAAAACTCATCACAACCATAAAAATGAAGAAGAATATTTCTACTGCTGTTTTCCTCTTGCAATTTTTTAACCATTTGAGACTATTAAAGATGAAGAAAAATTTCTGTGAATTTTCTAACCTCTGAAAATTAAAGGTTTTACATTCTATTGAGCATCTTATCCTAGTTCTCCAATAGTATATGAGAAGGGCATTCTGGTTGATATTTTGTCATAAGTTGAAGCATGATTTGTGATGCTCTGTTTTGTCTATTTCATTTACTGGTTGCTTTGTCACATACAGACCAGTTAACCTTGCTTGCTTCTAAAATGAAAGTTTTCAAGTAGCATTTGTGCGGCAAATTCAGCATTTTGCTTCTTCATCTAAGAAGAACACTTTACACTATTTCAACAAAGATAATTTAAATTTATTTACTAAAATAAGAAAGAATGATAAAAACCTGCATGATTGTTTTAAATCATTTGGGTTTAATATGTTTTACTTCTACATAAAATTACCTTTATATGTAAATTATATGTGTGGAGATGTTTAATTTTCATAATTTCTATTTAATTCTGACTTTTTGAAAATAATCTTCAAGTATTTTAAATCTAGATTGTTATATTATTGGATTAAAGATAAAAGATGGGAAAACAAAAATTTTAGTAACATGACAATTTGATTCTTTCCTTCAAAATAAAATTCCAGGTCATTATAGGGCATGAAAGGCCAAAAGTAAGTTCTAAATAATTATGAAACAGAGTATTTGCACTCAGTAATGAACTGTAGTAACATCTAGAGTAACATGAAATATTTAAGTTAAAAAATGATAAAAAGGTAAAAGGATTGCACAAACCAGTGTGCAGTTAATTAACAACTGAACATCTCAGGTCATAATTCAGAGTGGTAATTAATATCTCAAGACACTAAATAGTTCTGGAATGACTTTATGGGAAAGTATAGTTGGACTTGAATTAGACCTTGAAAGAGCTACAGGATTTGGAAGATAATATTGAAAAGTGGTGACATGACAAGCAGAACTTAAATAACTAGAAGTGCAAAGTTAAGAGAGTACAAGATATTTGGAGGATGCAAAAGAAAAAAAAAAGACATGAATTAAATCAGAGGTTCTTGAAGGGAATAATAGAGTTACTGGTGAAAAAGTACAGTGGAGAAAAATGTCAGTGTTTTGCATAATTAACTACCAGGTTTTTTATTTTTCAACTTATATATATCCATGGATTAATTAGTGTAGACATGACATTGGAAGCAACAGATAGCAACTGACATTTTTTAAGCAGGGAGTGGCATGACAAAAAATAATTATTGCGTTATGATAATTAAAAAATATATCCCATTATTAGATACCTAGCCAGAAGAAAAAAAAATAATTTTATTATAAGGACATTTGCAGTTGAATATTTATAGCAGTTCAATTCACAATTGAAAATATGTAGAAACAACCCAAGTACCCATCAATGCATGAATGGATGAATGAACTGTGGCATATGTATACCACGGAATACTATTCAGTCATAAAAAGATGGAGACTTTATATCATTTGTTTTTATCTGGATGGACTTGAAGAGCATTCTCCTTAGTGAAGTATTTCAAAAATGGAAAAGAAAGCATTCAGTGTACTCAATCCTAGTTTGAAACTAGTAGATAAACAACTATAGTCCGATGCAAGAGAATACTCAATTAAATTAAAAGGGGAAAGGGGAGTTGGGAAGCTCCCACGTATCAGTTCCAATATCAGGGTTTAGGGAATACCTTCTAGGTGAAGGACTCAACTACAACTTGGGCTTTACCCCATGCAAACAATGTAGTCTAATCATACGGACCCTTATAATAAAAAAAAATCAGTTGCATAGGAAAAATTGAGCATTAAAATAAACATTTTTCTTTTCTGTATTTGAATCGTACCCTGTTGATCATTATTCTCTAGACATGTGGCAAAGCAAATTACTTTTGAACATTATCTACCATCCAGAAGTTGATAGTTTTCAGACCCTATAAATCTAGCTTGAGAAATACAACTAATTGATAAAAACTCAGCACAATTATGACAGCATTAATTAACAACATGATTTTTATTATGCCTTGTTACAGACATTTTCTTAAATAACTTAACAATGAACTTGAATTCAAATTTTCAATCCATTTACTGTATAGGGAACAGGGAAAAATTGCTAGTCTGTGCTCATTCAAATATAAGAGAAGTCATAGCGTTCATTAGATCCATGGTGTGATTGGAGAATATAGGCTTGAAATATATTGTGGAGGAAGGAATTTTGGATTACATGGGTGTGGCAGAAAAAGGAGAGAGATGAGTTACAGATAAATCCAAGTTTCCTAATATGAATGCCAGAGTGAATGCTCATGCCTCCCAATAAGAGGTTATTACTAAAGGATCAATGATGATCTGTATTTTTTGAGTATGTTACAGCACTTAGAATAGTAGTATGGTGAAAACTCTGGGAAGCTTCCATGGTTAAGATGTGAGTGTTAGAAGAAGTAGCTATGAAGGAAACTAAGAAAAAAAGTTTAGAAAGTTATGAGGAAGGTCAATAGAGCACAGAACTCATGTAACCCAAAGGAATTTTTCAAAGAGAAGCAAGTTATCAATGACACCGACTACAGCAGAGATGCCCCCTATCATAAAGCCTGCCAAACACTGAAGCATTCTAGTAAACTATTAATTCAATGAGGCCCTTAGGTACAGTTTATAGAAATTCGGTGAATGTTTTTCTTTGAGGAAAAAAAAATTCCTTGATTTATGTTCATTACAATGCAGTACAAGGATAGGATGCTCTATTTATTGTAGTAAATTGTCTCTAGAGCACGGAGAACTTCCCAGTTAATAAAATAATACTATAATTTATTTCTATTTATGTTTTAGAATTTTCCCCAGTGGCATCTAAAACATCCTTAATATCTCGGAACAGAATGCACAGAATCCTTTTGGAGCTACATTAACTCTTTCCTCTTTTTTTCAATGCATGGAAGGCATTGGTATACCTTACACAAATAGGCAAATGAACTTCATTCATCTGTGTGATCAGGGGGACACTTTACACTGATTGCAGAAATAATCTCCTAATGTAGTCAGTTCTCTTAATGTGTTAATTGGTTCTTGTGAGAATTGAATCATTTTTTTGTCAACACCAATATCTGCAGGTCATGATCAGTTACTGACATAGGCCAAGATTACCCAACAGCCTCACATGACATGTTAAAAAGGAAAGAATAGCAGGGTTTTAATTATACAATCTCATAAATATGCATCATCCACACTGGGCAACACAAGAAAGTCATCAGAAATGAGCAATGATCAGACTTATCCTATTGTCTTCTCTGACTAAGTTCCTTTGTTCATTAGCCGATTGAACGGTTGATGACAAGTTGATTAACCAATACTCAATGATTGTGTACTATGATTCAACACTACTCTAAGCTCTGAGGATTCAGCCAAAAATACAGCATCTATTTCCTTTCTTGTCATAAAATTTATAGTTTGCAGGGGCTATAAATGATAAATAAAATAAACAGGTGCATAACAATTTTAGTAAGTGCCGTGATGAGCCTAAAGCAAATGGCTTTGAGAGAGAGTGAGGGGTTGGTCATGTTAAATATATCTTGTATGGTACTTTTTGATTGCCCATCTGTTCTCTTCCTCCATCTCAACATAAACTCTATTGTTGTGTATCCAACCCCTTTACCCCAGGCCAATAGGCACACGCTGGTGATGGGAAGATGATTCTATTCAGAGCTCCAGCATTACTCTTACTTAACTATAGGCAATCAAAGCACCCTTCCTTCTGATGACGATACAACTCTCCTGGTTTGTCCTCTAGAAAGAAAGGGATTTATTTCATAGATGAGTGAAAGGTTGTCACATTTTTTTTTTTTGTCTTACACATGGTAATATGAAAAAGAAAGCATTTTACTGGCAGTCATGGTATAGTCAGAAAGGACACAAGCTTTAGGATGAAACTGGTTGGTTGATGGCAGAAGGGAGAGAAAGGCAGGTCATAGATTTAGCTAACATCACTAGACCACTCAATTAACCAACTCGGAAACTTATCTGTATCTGCAGATTTGATTCCATGGTGAATGCTTTTCTTCATTATTTAAGCCAATCTGATAATGAAGTGAATCTTCCTTACATCTGATATGTATTAAGTGATATTGAAGGTTGGGAATATTCCCTGTGAATAGGACACAATTAATATGAATATTCCTTCAAGAAGGAACATGCAAACACCAATAAAACCAACATTCCAGGGGGTAGGAACAGCTAGTGTAAAAGATGTAAGGAAGAAATGAACCCAACATATTAGAACAAAACTGAGAATATACTAATAATGCACATGGAGTTAACTGGATGAGGGAAACAGAGTTTCAAAGACCTTATAAAAATATGTGGTGCCAGATCACACAAAGCCTTGTGTAGACAGACATGGCTAGTTATACACAATGTGTATAAGCCTTCTACATCTAATATATAGCTCAGGGAATAGGGATAAAACATCAAATGTTTTGTGAAATGTTTCATTTCCTTTTAAAATGAGAAAGCATGAAAAAATACTTGAGGCAATTTTTTATCATTTTATATTGTGAATCATTTGCAAAACATTGAGCTTTTTGCATCACTACCGTGTTATGAGATCCTGGAAACATGGAAAGGGTCCAGAATGTGTCCTTTTGGCCAATTCCCCCCTTTTTATACTGCTAACTCGTAAACATGTAGTAGGAGGTTATGACCAAAAAGCTTTCTGCAATTTAATGTGTAGCTCTCTGAGAATAAGCCCTGTAAGGCTTTATTTCTGCAAGAAGTGAGTGGACTTTCCTTTCCTCTCCCTTGCCTTGCCTTCCCTTACCCTTTCTTTCTCTCGCTCTTCCTTCCTTTCCTTTCCTTTCTCTGTCTCTCTCTTCCTTCCCTCCTTCTTCCCTCCCTTCATTCCTCTCTCCCTCCCTTCCTTCTTTCCTTCCTTCCCTACTCCTCTCTCCCCTTCCTCTTCCCTCTCTTCTTCCCTCCCTTTCTTCTCATCTTTCCTTTCTTCATTTCCTCTATTTGCCTTCCTTTTTTCTCTCCCTTCTTCTCTTCCTCTTTCCAGTCCTTCCTTCCTGTCTTCCTACTCTCAGTACCAAAATCTTGATATATTAACAATAAAGATGACATTCATTTTAACTATTTTTGGTTTAATTCTTAAAATTCACCAAGTGTTCTTCTAAGCTCCATACTGTTTTACCATCATAGTTCTTCTATGGTTGGAAACATTCATTAACTGCACATCTTATAATTGAGAAACTAATGCAGAGAAACAAATCAGTAACTTACCTGATTCCACACAGAGGGAAGTGGTAGAGTAGTGGATTAGTAAAAATCTTTCTGAGTGAGGAGTCTATACTGTTAACCAGCATTTTGTTTTTAGCTCACCAGATAGATGCCTAGCAATAACTATGTCACCTTAGCTCATTGCAGAATCAAACTCCTGGGCTTCGGTAATCCTCCAGTCTCTGGAGCAGCTCGTACCACAACTGCATGCCACCATGCCAGCTAATTATTATTTATTTATTTATTTTTCATAAAGACAGTGTCTTGCTATGCCCAAACTGGTCTAAAACTCCTAGCCTCAAGCTCTTCTCCTGCTTCAGCCTCCCAAAGACCTTGGTTATTTTTGCAGCATTATTTGGTCTGCAGTCAAATTACATATGTCTTAAATACCAGGTCACATTGATAAGATATGAGCAACAGACCCCAGGTAAACAAATGTGAGTCTTTACCCAGGTATTTCATATACTAAAGCATAGATCAATGATCTTTCATCACCTAGGGTCACATAATGTATGGTTACAAGTAGACCTGCATATTTGCATGGTCCCTGGCACACAAATCAAAAAATCCACAGTAGTAAAATGAGATGTTGATACAAAGAGATAGACAAAGTTAAAGATGAAAAAAGAGAGCTCTAAAACAACTTGGTTCCCTGGAGTCCGTTATTGTTAATACTATGTCCACTCTCCCTTCCAGGTGAGGAAAAGCCTGAGCAATGTTCTCAGAGACACTTTAGACTGAAATTGTTTAGTTTGAGACCTTGGGAGGGGCAAAATCCTGAGCCAGAAAGACATGTCCTGCCCCACTGGGACCTGAATCACGGACTGCACAGACTTAATCTTTCTCCTTTTCCTTTGCACAATTTTAATGATGCTTTATTTCTAGCTCTTTAGAGCAACTAGAAGACTATTTATTTAGATACAGTATAGAGTTCAAATTCTGTTTTCCCCATGCACACGGACAATTGTCCAAATGCAATTTGTGAAATAGTGTATTCTATGCCTTTGAAAGGGTGATCGTGTTGTGTATTAAATGCCATCTATGCTTAGGTTTGATTTGTTTTACATTGTCTGTTGCATTTATGTCTTTTCTCTGCCTTTATCTGATATCAATTGTTTCAAATGCTGTATTTATTACTTGCTAAATATATTTATACATAGTTATTCACATCTATGACTATTTATCCTTCATTGTTTTTTTGTTGTTATTTATTTTTGAATATTCTTTACTTTTTCTCTTCCAGCTGGATTTTAGAGTCAGCTTGACAAGTTCTTTAGAATGTTTTTGGTGTTGAATTTATAAATTACTATGAGGAGAAGGAGACTGTTACAATGTTATATTCCATTTTCTTGTCCAAGACTATAGCTATTCTCTCTGTTTCTCCAGTTCTTCTTCTGTTTTCTTTGTTAGAGCCCCACAGATTTGTTCTTGTCATTCCTACACATTATTTGCTATAAGGATGTATGTTTAGAAGACTTAGTCGAAGACGTCTGCTTATTGAATTTTGTCTGGTACTTTTTGTGAGCTGTAGCAGTTGACCGTAAGAATACAATAGGCTTTAACTTACGGAGGCTGTTTGGAAGCAAAAATACAAGAGCAAGAAAGAAAGTTAAATTGCTTCTCTAATAAAGGCTCTTTATGCCTGGAGTCAATGGTTCTAGACAGCTGACAAGTGGGCAGATAAGAAGTGATGTTATTTGGGAAAGCCAGAGGGGTTTAGGGAAACCTAGTTCTTTCTGACTTATTCTTAAACCTCGCTTGTGTGAATTATACTCCCATTAAAGAAAATCTACTTGGAAGTGTCCTGGGAGTGGAAAGCCAATTCATAGTTTCTCCAGGAGAGTGTGTTTTTTCCGGTTGGCCTAAGGTAGGGTCAAGGGAGTAGGTGTTGGTCTGAGGACTGTATGATGGGTTGGAAAATCGAAAACCACCAGGTCAGTGTCTAGGTGCAGGCACCACTTCCTCCCCAAGAAATTTCCTACTGATTATATGGCACTGGAGTCCTCCAGGTTGAAAAGGACTACACATTATGAAGTATTATGAAGCAATTGGCATTGAGAAACCTGAATTCTGTCCAAAAGGGGGTCAATATTTCTCAACACTTAAAGCATATCCTAGGTGCTTAACATTAGTTCAGTACAAAATAGACATCTGAATTTTATCACTTTCAAAGCAAGAATCAGCTTTCTATACAGTCATGTGGACAGTTCATAATAAAACACCTTGTCTAGTAAAATCAAGGTAAAACAGTCACATTAGTCTAAGGTCTCTCTCCAACTCCATGGACATGTTTTCAAAGATGGAGGTACTCTCACACTTTAACTGCCAGTGTATAGAACATTCATGCAGATATATTGCTTCAAATTTCTCCATTTTATATTCCTAGTCTAGCAATTTTATTTGGTATGAAATTGCATTTTGTAGTGGGGTTAAAAAAGTCAATTTTGTAATTTCTTAAATAGTTTTCTATGTTAAAAGAAAGCAAAAATTATGGGTTCAAATGGAATGCTGGAAAAAGATTTTACTGTGAAGCTGAAAACCCAGGTTAGGTTATGTGAAATGAGGATATAAAAAGGAAAGAAGTAATCTGGCTGGGCGTGGTGATTCCTGCCTGAAATCCTATCACTTGGGAGACTGAAGGGGATGGAGTGTCTGAGCTCACAGGTTTGAGACCAGCCTGACCCAGGGCAAGATGTCATCTCTACAAATAGCCGGGTGTTGTGGCGGGTACCTGTAGATCCAGCTACTTGGGTGGCTGAGGCAACAGAATTGCCTGAGTCCAAGAGTTTAAGGTTGCTGTGAACTATGATGCCATGGCATTCTACTGAGGGCAACAAAAACTGTCTCCAAAATAAATAAATAAATAAATAAATAAATAAATAAATAAAAGGAAAGGAACATATTCTTCAAAAGCAGAAACCCTGGTGCTGATGGTTGGCAATATTAGGACCAAACTCTGAGCTTTGGATAAACTTTTGTTTGTTTATTACTATTCCAGGAAATGGGCTTTATGCATTAGATAAAAATGACAAGTTTTGGTTTATAAAACTCTATGAGGTCTGACAATTAAGCTTGTGAACTCATCCCAGAAGAAGTGCTATATACCTCATTGCTGAAGATCACTGGACTCTTTCAAAATGAGAAGCTATGCACCAATGCCAGTGCCTAGTCCATCCTTCAGAGCAAGGTCAGAACTCTGTTTTTTGGAATGACTATCAGAGCTGTCCTCATACAGCACACAGAAACACCCAACAATAATCATGAACACCGCTTAGCAAGATACCATCACACATTGGCAGAGCTGTGAGATCCTGATGCCCCAAGGTTATGAAACCTTACCAAGTTGTTTGTACAGTGCTGCTGATGTAAGCACACCATGGCAAGTTTAAGGACATAATTATCAGACCCTGTACTTGTCATTTTTGAAAGAGTAAAATTTGCACTTGTATCAGTAAACTAGGCAGCCATGTCAAAATTCATTAACTAGATCACAAAGTGACACATCCAAATCAGACCGAACAAAAGATTCTTCACCCTCGAGTTCTGTACTTAGGACTAAACAGTGGCTAAGTGTGGATGTGTCCTTTGGGAAGGGCGGGAAAATATTTGCAGTTTTATGTGGGATTGTGATTTTATAATTGCCTGTTTATGGAAATAAATTCTAAAGGTACAACTAGACAGCTACTATGTTTTTGCCTGCTTATTTGATTTTTGTTTTGTGGGTGTTACCTCCGCAGGCCTCACATCCATCTTTTCTTTCAGTAATAGCACCTGTCTTCTGAGAACAAGGAAAAGTAAATAATCAGGAATAGTAAGATCGTATCTTTCAAATTCTCTAAGTTAAGTTGAAGATAGCATATGGCAAATCACTCTCTGAAATGTTTATATAGTGAATGTATTCATTTATTTCCCAACATTACTGAATATCTACTCTATTAGAGATATTGTTATTACACTAGATACACCACAGAGACTAAAAAAGATAAAGAGAATTCCACCCTTGTGGAGTTCATATTTGTGTGGGATATGCATGTATTTGTGTATGAACACTTATGTATATATGCATGTACATACCTATATACATATACAGAGAAAGAGAGCAGGGGGAACAGTATTACGAATCAAATTAATCTTAAAACAAGGTATGGAATTTTTGAAAAGGAACAGAAATTTCTAATTTAAAGAAAATTTCTGCCATACAGAGAATATGAAATATGAGCAAATTTTGAAAAGGACAAGAAACTTTTTAGAATATTGAATATGGATGAAGTAATTCATTTTGCTTTAGTATTTATTATCAAGAACTATGATGTCTGATATTTTACCATATTTGCAAGCTAATGACTTAGGCTGCCACAGTTTTACAGACAGTTGCAGAAGTACAAGATTCCTGGGTCAGAGACAAAGTACAGTTTGTGCTACTCACAACAATAGCAGTGGACAAACTATCAGCATTTTAAAATGCTTTCTAAAAGTCCCAATCCCCATATAGTGGTGAGAACAGAACCAGAGCATACTATATACTGGTCAACAAGTAGGTTACATCATAGGAGAGAAACTTCAAGTTTAGTAAACAAGTATTTATGATGGCAATGAGCGAGCATCCCTGCTCTTTGTTTCTGAGGGAGACATTATCTCCATCTCTCAAAGTTTTTTGTTATATAAGCATCCTAATAAAGATTGTCTAGAATGAAACATCACAAGTGCCTCACTTTGCAAGACGTGTCTAAAGAGCCCAGATCCACACCCAACTTTATGTAATTTTAAGGTGCTAACCGGTACAATCTCCTTTTTTTAAACTAACAGAAGCAATTTGTCTTTCAGATGAATTACCTCTGACAATTATATGTGTGTGTACATGTTTACATATGTGTGAATAGTTACATTAGGTCTTTACGATGTATAAATGATATCTTTCCGTCACTCTATGAATAGCTAATTGGGTTATTATGTGAGTTGTAACTAGGGCTTATTGAAACCTCCCTGATTCATATTCTTTGTTGTGGATCTTAACATCATTCTTTTAGGAAAGTTTTGGTGATTGTGCAATGTATGCCTTACTTACAGTACTTATGTTTGGAGCGACTGCAAACCCTCCGAAACTAGTAATTTCAGTCAACTCTTCAGATTCAGGATACTGAATTTAATCATATAATTTTAGCAAATAGGGGCTCTCATGTATTTTCTGAAGAGAATCATTGAGAAATATATTTTTCACAATTTTTTACTGATGTTAATGAATACTTAAATGCCAATTTGAAGGAGAGTGAAAACACAGGTTCTTCAAAGACAGTTATATCATAGTCTTCATATAGGAGGTTTAGGGACATCATTCCTAGGGGATGTGCTGGCCACATACATCACATTATCTAAGCCCAACTTAAAGGGTTAAGATCCATAGTGTTCAACTTCCAAACCTTATGACCTATGAGTTTATTTAATTTATCTTTTCCTCCATTTCCTGATCTATGAAAAAAGAGTATGATATTATCTTCTTCCGATGGCTATTGAAAAGAATATGTAACCTTTTTTCCATGATTCAGAACAGAGATTGGCCCATAGGAATAATACCGCAAAAGTTTTTGTTATAATTCTTGGATTTCATCTCATTCCCTTGTGACGATGTACATATATCTATAAGATGGTTGGCTGTAGTTATCTGCGACTTATGGACATTGAAATCTTTTTCTGGAAACAGTTAAGTATCCTATGTTGAAATCACACACATTTTCACCTTATATGAGACAAGATAAACCCAGATCAGTAAATTTTCTTGGGCACTGAGTTGGTTATAGTGACTTAAGTCATAAAACAAGGGAACTTATTGGAAACCTAGTCACACGCTTTACTATGTAAACACATGATGGATACTACTCTGGGTTACTGTTTTATATCAGATATTTCTAGGTAGAACTATTAGTACTCTAGAGAGGACTTTTACACATAAACAGCTTTCTTTATGTTGCAAAGATAACAGGCTTATAATGGGCAGGGCAATGTGCGGTCTGTGGTGAAGGCATAATACTGAGATTTTGGAGGCTTGTTGAGATTAGTGGGTACACACAGAGACACAGCACTAAGAAAATTATGAGACAGTTATTACGTGTTTCAAACCACAGTTAATTACACAAATTACACATATTAAGTTAAACAGAATTAAGCCCTCACTTTATGTGTAGCAATGGGTGGCTCAGTGAATATAATAAGTAAACAAGGAATCAAAAGAATAACGCTTGTCTCAAAAACTTCAGAAAAAACCACATAGCACGTTGGGCCCCTGCTGTTATTTGATATATTCACTCCCCTAGTTCATCATGAAAAATGAAAAAAGTGGGTATCTACAAAATTAACTGTTACCATGTTTCCCCTAAAATAAGACCTACCCCCCAAATAAGCCCTAGCAGGATTTCTATGCATTTGTTAAATATAAGTCCTACCCCAATAATAAGACCTAGTGATAGGTCTTATTAGACCATGCATTTTGGCACGGAGAGGAAGACATTGCCTGAAAATAAGCCCTAGTGTGTCTTCCTGAGAAAATATAAATATAAGACAGTGTCTTATTTGGGGGGAAACATGGCAGTTAATAGAATAGACTTTAACACACAGCACAGTCATTCTCCTTCATATTCAAAGTTCTCTAACTTAATATATTGATCACTTCCCCACACTTATAAACATCTCTACAACCTTTCTATAATTATGTTCTGGATGCTACAACCAGTGCAATAATTTGGACTAAAGAGAAGTGTTACAAAAATAATAAAAAGGTTTGAAGTTTAAATATGAATATATAGGGAAATAAATGTGAATGATTTTGATATTTTAGCCAACAGAAGAAAATGGGGGTTTAATAAAAGATTTTAATTGTGGAAATGAATACCGTATCCCCCATGCGTATTTTCTGTGCTTAATGGACTATGACAGGTTTAAGATAGTAGGTTAACTACGATTTCAGTAATTACCCTTTTTCGTTTTCATAAGCCCTGGGAATTTAAGATGACTCCACAAAGACATAATCTCAGAATTTTACAGAGGTCAGTTGTGAACCTGCATTAATCATTTTCTCCATAATTTAAACATTATCTCACCTGTCTTTTTTTTTTTTTTTCCATTTGGCTTGAGGAGCACATTGTAATTTTTCCCACAGCTACATTATCCCCTTCTTCCAAGCTTCTGCTGTTGAGGAAAGAGTTACAACATATAATGACAGAGGAGGTCTTGTTATCACTCTTCTCAGAATCATCTGGAGCCTTGTCAGTAAGTCCGTGAGAGGCTCCATTCCATTTCTGAGCTCATCCTCTCATCAGCGCCAGCCCCTGCTGACGAGAGGCCTTCTCACTGCTCCTAAAACAATTAGAACATATTTCCAGCTCGTCTTTACACATGCTTTCCCTGTGCCCAGAACGCCCGTCCTTTTCAAGTCCACACAACTCATTCTCTTTCTTCTTTCAGCCACTACTCAACGTTTCTTGTCAGTTTTGCAGACCATGTCACACAAAACGGTAAGCTAAGGCTCTGTGAGTGCTTCACTCTTACTTGCTAAACATTTCTCTTGAGGACTTATCTCCATTTGAGTTATTACATATTTATTTACTTTATTTTTCCCTCTGCCCCACATAAGGTGCATAAAGGTTGGCATACATGTTTTATATGTTTTGTTTACCACTGTATCCTCAGTACATAGAAAAAATTCTGGCCATAAAGTAATTCTTCTTTTTCAAATTAATTTTTTAATTATTTACCATTATTCTATTTTTTAAGTTCAATATACAAAAATCCATTGTATACTGTTAATAATTAGAGAATTAAAGTTAACATGACAACACAAAATATAAAATATATACAAATAATTCTTCAGAAATATATGGTATTTCTACATGGAAAAATTCTAGTTATTATTAAAAATATAAAAAGACACATGTATGTACATATTGTTAAATTATCATTAATGATTTTTTAATTTGTTTAGGTATTCCTCTGTTATAACTCGAGTTCTTGTTTCTCTAGGGATGCCAGTATACCACATAGCAAATTTAGTTTTCTTTGGGGGTTCAGAATGATTGTAGCAAACAACTGGCCCACTGGGGGGCACACATATCTGATGTTGGTTGTTATTATTTATGCAAGTACCTTCCGGCTTCCCTGTATATTCATAATAAAAGTAAACCAGTAACACAATTTTGACAGTTTGTCAAGTTTGGCTTATCTTTTGGATACATTTTTCACAAGCTTCAGCATGTCTTATACCTAAGATTAAAGAAGGAAGGTGAAAAATTCCAATGCAAAGAATTAGTAATCAGTCCCATGCTGCTGCTGCTCATCCTCAAGCTTCCGCCATGCATACACCAGTCAGCTCCTGGTATATGACTGAGGCAGAGTTGTAGTCTGTTTTCTCAGGGTAAGGTGGTGGGGATGCTCTGGGTGTCATTGGACCTTCTACTCTCCATCACTGGCTAGTTTCACATGTGAGTGATGTATCCAGATGGGGATGCCATTCAACTTCACTGTTGTTGATGTGGGCAGGATCACCAAGTAGGGCCTTTTCACCATGGTTTCAGAGGGCTTAGGCCCCAATCTTTAATCCTCACCTGGTTACCTGGAGAGTGGGGATGGACTGGGGGTGGTAAACTAACTACCCTGTTAGTTTATCCTATTAGTTTAAAATAATTCTTCTATTTTTCTGTTGAATAAATTAAAAAAATTAGAAGCATGATGGAATTATGGTATTGTCATCATTTACATATTTGTCCTATTTTCATTGCTAAAATTTAACGCTGAGAGAACAATTCTTCGTTATTTTAGCTAATCACTGAACAAACAGTGACTAGCTAATGTGTGTATGTTGACATTGGATTGTGAACAGAAAAATGGTGAACATTTATTAAAGAACAGAACAAAGGAATAAATGATTTGATTATATTTCAAAATATTTCAGGTAAGAATAGTTCTGATTAATAAATAAACTCAAGATCACAATAATTAAGATTGTAGAGGGTCAATGTTTATATCACAGTATAATCATTCAATAATTTACAAATACTTGTTGAGTGCCTTTGTTGTGGTAGACACTGCTCCAGCATCTGAGGATACAATGAGGAGAAAGACACTGTGTTTTCAAAGGGCTTGCAATCAACCAAAGATATAGAGATGGAATCAGGTGGCTGTTCTAATCTGATAAAATATCTCGTTGGAGGACACCTTGCTTAGTCATTATGATAAGGCAAGTATTTTTGAAGGACATTGTGGAAATTATCACATAATTTAAGAATGAATAATGTGGTTACAGTTAAGCATGAGAGATTTTGATGTATGTACATGCATTTTCTGAACTTTTACTAAAATTAAGTTAAAAATAAATCAATAGGAAAGGAGTATATAGCAAAAAAGAATGTGTTGGAAACTGGTAATAGATCAAGAAACCTGAAAATTAGGCTAGTAGTTGAGAGAAATTCCAAAGCAGTCTAACTTAAACAACAGAATTTCAGAAAAGGTCAGGAATTAGAAGTAACTGGCATCTGTGAGAGTTACCGTAGTTCAGATGAGGTAGAAAGCAGGAGATCTGGTTAAAAGTTACTATATAAATCAGTTATACATCCTGATTTTCTTCCCAGCATACAAGTTTGGGTGACCTTCCCTTCTACGGTCTAAAGTACAAGATTAACTTGGGACTCAGGAAAACTTGGCTCAGGAAACCTGGCCTAAGGAAGTATTGGTACTATACTAAAAAATGAGGGGTTGAATGGAAATCTACTCAGGAAGTGGTGAGACTGACTACTAACCCTTTCTCCAACTTGCTTATGAAAATACTAGCCTCTAAGCTTATGTATGCTCCATAGGAATTTGTCAGTTTACTCTTTGGGAAAAGTGACTATGACTAAAGAAAAAACTTACAAGTACTGAAAAGACCCAGCCACATAACCAACAGTAAAGCCACTGACTTCATTTTTTCATGAGGACATTTGCACTGGACTGTTTATCACAGCTCAATTTACAATTGCCAAACTATGAAAACAACCTAAATACCCACCAATCCAGGAATGGATTAACATTGTCTTCAGAAAGCTTTAAGTAACAACAAATTGACACTGGATGACGATAGTGAAATGTATTCAAAATTTAAAGGAAAAGTATTTCCACATAGCATTATGCCCAGATAAACTGTCAATTGGGGATGAAAGTTGGGGGACATTTTTAGGAATTTAAATTGTGAGATACTAACAATCCTTCGCATGAGCAGAGACTGGGTTTTGTTCCACCTAAAAAAGGAAGAAATCTAGTATAGAGGAAGATCTGCACAACGGTCAGAGGAAATCCATGGGATAATTGTGGGTGAAGAAAAGTCTGAGGACAAGATTTTTGCAATGGGCTGGTAGACAAAAAAGCCAAGAATTGCAGAAGAGACACTTTCAAGAAGAAGGTAACATTGTGAGAGATTATCTTACAGGTTTGACTGAATTTCAGGGAGATATATTAATTCATAGGTATGTTGGAAAAGTACCAAATAGATAAATAAAATAGTTGCAAATTACTTAGTAAAAAATAAGATTTTATTTCAATTTTTATTTTTATTTTATTTTTTATTGTTTGTGATTCATTGAGGGTACAAAGTATTAGGTTACACTTATTGCATTTGTTAGATAAAGTCCCTCTTATAATTGTGTCCCACCCCCCAAAGTGGGCCATACACTGTGACCCTCATTATCCCCTTCTCCTTCCCTCTCCCCACTCTCTCATTCCCCGACCCCCCTGTATTAGCTCATCTGCTATCTTCATATTAGAAGTGAGTACCTTGGATTCTTGCTTCAGCATTCTTGTGATGCTTTACTAAGAAGAATATGTTTCACCTCAATCCAGGTTAATACAAAAGATGTAAAGTCTTCCCCCTTTTTAATGACTGAATGGTATCTCAAGGTACCGCAGCTTGTCAATCCATTCCTGGGCTGGTGGGCATTTAGGCTGTTTCCACATTTTGGTAATTGTAAATTGAGCTGCAATAAATGGTCAAGTGCAAATGTCCTTATGATAAAATGACTTTTTCTTCTGGGTAGATGCCTAGTAATGAGATTGCAGGATCAAATGGGAGGTCTAATTTGAGTTCTTTTGAGTATTCTATATACTTTCTTCCAAAAAGGTTGTATATTCTGTGGTCCCTCCAACAGTGTAAAAGTGTTCCCTTCTCCCCATATCCACACCAGCATCTGCAGCTTTGAGACTTTTTGATGTAGGCCATTGTCTTTGGGGTTAAGTGATATCTCATGGTAGTTTCAATTTGCTTTCCTCTGATGATTAGTGATGATGAGCATTTTCTCAGATGTTTGTTAGCCAGTCATCTGTCTTCTTTAGAAAAGGTTCTCTTCATGTTTCTTGCCCAGTGATACATGGGATTGTTGGCTCTTTTCATGGTGATTAATTTGAGTTCTCTATAGATCCTAGTGATCAAGCTTTTGTCCACTTCATAATATGCAAATATCTCTTCGCATTCTGAAGGTTGTCTACGTGCTTTGGTTGTTGTTTCCTTAGCTTAAACTTTCAGGTTAAGTCCCATTTGTTTATTTTTGCTGCTGTTGCAATTGCCAGGGAAGTCTTCACCATAAAATCTTTCCCTAGGCCAATATCTTCAAGTGTTTTCCCCATACTTTTTTCAAGGATTTTTATTATTTCATGCCTTAGGTTTAAATCTTTTCTCCATTTTGAATCAATTTTTGTAATTGGTGAGAGGTGAGGGTGTAGTTTCAGTCTTTTACATGTGGTTATCCAGTTCCCCCAACACCATTTATTGAATAGGGAGTCTTTCCCTCGTGTATGTTCTTGCTTGATTTATCAAAGATCAGGTGGCTGTAAAATAGAGTAGTCAGTGATTCAATCCACAATACACTGAGATAAAACTCTAAAGGTAAAAACATTATGAATGGTTTTATAAGCCATGTTAAAAAAATTTTTTAGCTTTCTTGTCCATGCTATCAGTAGCCTTTTCATATTCACATACCATTTCCTTTACACACTACACTATAAAAGTCTTTGACTCTTTGCCTAGGTGCATTTATTTTTCTTTTTTTGACCTCAGCATAAAGTCTTTCCATTCTACAGGAAAATCAGAGTGCCTGAGATTAATGCCCTCAGAAATAGCCCTCAAATACTGATGAATGGAGAGTTGATTAAAAGAATATGCAGTGTGTTTGCAAGACTGATAAGGTGTGTTTCATTGATACCTTGGCCTGCCACTATGAGGCAGATCTCCCCATTCACTCAGTCTTATGAAATTCTACCCTTAAATCTAGGTAACTTTTTCTAACCAAGAGAATGCAGAGGTAATGATGGTGCAGGAGAGTCATTGCTGAGTCCAGTCAACTCAAAGAATCTTGGAAGAAAATAAATTTCTGATCTTCAAATCTCTGATGTTTTATTATACAGTGATAGATAACTAAACTAATAGATTTTCCATTGCCTGGCTAATTTTTCTATTTTTAGTAGAGATGGGTCTTGCTCTTGCTGAGGCTGGTCTTAAATTCTTGAATTCAAGGGATCTTCCTACCTCAGCCTCCCAGAGTGCTAGGAGTACAGACATGAGGTCCTACTTTTGAGAAAATTCAAGCTAAAGCAACTGAAATAATGTATTAAGACACAATTACAATTTGGTATTTTAGGAAACTCATTCTATTTTTGGAAAAGCTTTGGAGGATATGTGTGGTGTTGGAGACCAAGTAGGACACTACTGTAATAATCCAGATGGAAAAGAAGGGTGTGCCAATGTCACATAATAAGATCATGGAGGGAGGCAAGTGGATGACTAGGAAATGTACTTCAGAGGTAGATTCCATAGTCATTAACAATAGTTTTGGATGTTTGTGGTAAGTGAAAGTGAAAAGACAGGAGAATCTCTGTACTTTGGGGAATTGGATGGACGGGGAGAGGATGCAGGAGAAGGGTGTGGGTTAGGGAGGAATTTCATATGCTTAATATTGAATATGTTGACTAAAACTACCAAGGGATACCCTGTGAGCCATTGTACATATGTGACATATAGTAGTGGAGCTCCAGAGGGTGGCCAGACGGGTTGGAAATAGTAAGTTAAAAATCACCAGAATTTAAATGGCAATTGGGTAATGATTTTGTTTGAGAGATCCCAGGGTCATGCTAATGATTAAGGTTTATGGTATCCTCTAACTTGCTTTCAAGTGTAAATTTTGGCTGTAAATCTTTTACTATAGAAATAGAAATAGATTCAGGTGGAATCAGTATATCCTCTGGGTTGTGTAGTAGGACATTAACAGATACTCATAATCGTGGATGGTGACTTCCTTAGGGAGTGGATTACCTTAATTATATTTCTACATATGCTTTGATTTGAAGTAATAATCCTATTTGGTGTTGCTGAGTATGTTAAACCTATATTAGCCCATAGAACAATATCAAAGTAAAGATAAGAGCAAATAACAAAATGGTTATTTCAGATACCCTAGAGACATAACACTTTAAATGTTAGGCTTACAGGGGTTTGATGATTTGGCTTAAGAATGCTGTTTCAGCATGAAAGGTAAATTCCAATTACCCAAGGAAATTCACCTTCCTTTGGAGGAGGTAATTAAGGTCCATGTTTTGTCACTTTCAACTATGAATTTCTCTGAAAGAAGGCTCCACTGAGAACGAAAGTCTGTAGTGGAAACAAAGATCTCTGAACTGCCATCTTCTATGCCTGTCTTTCAAATCAGTGAGTTGGGCCACTTCTCCAGAGCAGGCTAGCTGTCTCCCATCAGTCCCAACACAGACTGATTCAGTAGATCATGACCTTAATTTTGTATAGTTACTTTGAAAAGAATAGACTCTGTCTGCATTTGACTGAGCAACTTCTTTTCATTGAATGGCTTTGAAAGCTACTTCTGTGTACAGCACATTTTCCACAATAGAAATTCAAGGATCTTTTCTGTCTCAATACCGTCAGCCCAAATGACTTCAAGCAGTTTCAGTTCTGCCATCGGTACGAGATGAATTTGTTCAATCAAGTTAAATCACTGTACCAGCTCAGTCACTGCGCCAGAAAATCGTCTAACTTCACCTAACTGTTCTTATTCCAAGGTTAAATTAGTGTTGAGGTTTCACATTTTCCCCAAACCAGTCACTTAACATCTAAGCAAGAATATGCTCATTAAAAAATTATTAGCAAATTTAAGGAGATGCCATGTGGAGTGAACATGTGAACTTCTACTAAAAGCACATTTGAAGATTCACTTTAATTAAAGGAAATAATGCTTTCTTCATGTTTAGGCTGAATTTTAATCTGCATACCGTATATCTTTAGATGACATGTATTCTGTATTCTACCCTCTTAACACCTGGACACAGACCCACATGGACATAAAGGCAGATGCCTCATGTCCAGCTCACCTTTAAAGGTCCTGATGTTTTTTGCTCAGTTCATCTGATGCCAAATCTTTGTTCATATCCAACTTTCTTAGTTTTTCCATCTTCTTGTCCCAGCTGTAACTGTTTTATCTAAATATAGGGGGTTAGTTTTCTTTCCTTGATTTATTTTTCAAAAATTTTCCCAGAAGGGCTTCTTATAATTATTTCTCACAACATTTTTTTTTTTTTGGAGACAGAGTGTTACTATGTCACCCTTGGTAAAGTGCTGTGGCATCACAGTTCACAGCAACCTCAAATGCTTGGCCTTAAGCAATTCTCTTGCCTCAGCCTTCCAAGTAGCTGGGACTACAGGTGCCTGCCACAACACCCCACTATTTTTTTGTTGCAGTTTTCATTGGTTAGCAGGGCCAGGCTGGGCTCAAACCCTCCAGCCTCGATGTATGTGTTCAGCACCCTACTCACTGACCTACAGGTGCTAAGCCTCTCACACTTTTAGTGATAGTACAATAGAAGGATGTGCTTTAAATTCACAGACTGAGTTATGTAATGTAGGTATTGGGAAATTATTTTCGTACATTAGATTTTATAGTATATAAAACCAGCCATCCTGCTTTAGTTAAAACTACCTGAAGGATATATTGTCAAAGTACAGGATGAAGAGAGATGTTATAATGTCTGAAAAAAGAAGAGGGAAGCATTATACAATGCTCTTCATATAAACACATAGAGTATCTCTGGTATAGCTACTAGAATCCAGTAAGATGTGTTGTCGCCTGGGAG